>PVHP010002599.1:0-87999 GCA_004024765.1 Zapus hudsonius
GTGTAGGTTAACACATATAGACCATTCTGGCTTGCCTAGTTTCTATTCTTAGTAGCCTCCCTATCAGACATTCGCATAGTGCATCTTTTCTTGGGAGCCCAAGAGTATGGGATCCAGTGCATCTTGCCCTAAATCCCCATTTCCAATCAAAGGTTCCCCCTCACTGAGTGGAATATTCGGCCAAATTTAATGGCTGTTGGTTGACTCCCCCAGGCCCGGGTTCCTTCATTGCACAATTGCTCCTTTCTTGGTTCGCCGCTCTCTCCCAGTAGGAACTGTATTCAGCCTATTCATGGCCGCAGACTATGTTTCATGCCAATGGTCTGTAACTGGAGTGTTTATTGTTTATTGATTTATCCAAAGCCCATATGTCAAATCTTGTTGTGTGCCAGTTGTTACTGCATGGATTTGTCTCACAAAAGAAATGATCAGAAATTCTCTCAAGCAAGACTTTTATGAATTTTCAAGTAGTTTCTTCTGATAAGAAAGAAAGGGGTTTAGATTGTCACATTCTTTCATTTATCTGCCTATTGCTGCTGTGGTCTGGATATGATGTGTTTCCTCCAAAGAAATGGAGATGAACAGATGAGTGCCCTGGTGTTTTAGAATGATTAATTCAGGCTTAGACTATGGCTCAGGGAGGAAAATGCTAACTTCACAAGGACAGGGAACTTGAGTTTGAATCCTCAATATAAAGTCCAGGCTCTGGAATCCATTGCTGAGAACATAGTGCTGATGAGGCTTGCTGGTTTACTAGTCTAGCTGAGTCAGTGAGCTTCAGATTATAGGAAAGACCATGTCTCAAGAACCCAGGTGGAAAGTGATTGAGGAAGTCACACAACACCATCCCGTTGCCTACATATACACAGGTGCTTGCATGCACGTACTCACACACACACACACACACACACACACACACACACACACACACCTCTACCCACACACATATGAGCTCACCTACCCAGATCAATGCACACCATTCACATATAAACATGTAAAAATGGTGACTAAATCTATGCCCCCATACACGGGATTAATATTTATGCCTTTGACAGTTTAATGGAATGATGTATTAATGGCTACCTGGGTAAAATATTAGTGGTTTATCTGTGGAGCACTGATATGTGTGTTAGGGTCCACAAATCATCCCAGTGAAAACCACCACCCACATATGCAAAAGAAAGAACATTTATCTCTCAAAACAGCAAACCAGCATGCAGGGGTCCACCTTCCAGCAAGAAGGCAACCCAGAGCGGAGCTCACAGGCTCCCTTTGAAGCATAAAACTACACAGCCGGAAATATGAATTACATCAAATAATATCACGGTAAATTATATCACACAGGGGGAAAATCATAAGACATTCTTATAAAATTATTAGTGCAGCCAGTGGTGGGAACAAACTGTGCAAGGGTGATTGGCTAAATCCTGAGGTTAATGTGCTCTAAAGTGACTGGTTCCCTATTGTGTCATCTGTGAACTTTGGGCCATAGACTTGTATATCTTTGATAAGATAACCAGAAGGCCTGAACCCTGTGTGTGCTGATTTGTTTCCTTCAGAGAGGATAATCTCTGGCTATGGAGAATAACCCCTGCCCATCTGATGTTTCCCCTTAAGTCATTAAGTAAGTAGGTCAGGGGAGAAATTCAGCACAGGGCCTATTACCTTTTTATGTCCTTAAATTCCTTTCCATTTATGGCCTTACAATGGACAGTTTTGTTAGGTCTCTAGCATGCTTCCTTTCAGCCCAGCCTTAGGATGCTGTCAGGACAGATACCTTCTCCAGATGTTAAAACTCAACTTTCAACTGGAATGAGATAAAATAGAGATCTTTTAAACAACTTATTTGTTATAGATACATTGTATGAGAAAGTCTTATGATGGTACCCTCATTTCCCTCCTACCTGTCCCCAAACCGCTTAGGGCCCTCCTCAGTGGGCTTACTGGACCAGACCATGGGATAGGGAGTTATGAATTGTACAAGAGTTAGCCAGGATTTTTCTTTGTGTGCTGTTGTTGAGGAATGACTCTGGATATTCTCCCCCACCATGGCTTTTACAATCTTTCAGCCTCCTCTTCTGCTAAGTTCCCTGAGTCATGGTGAGTGAGTTTTAAGTCTACTTTGGTGTGGAGGTCTTAATAGTCTCTGTATTTCTGCTTTGGATTGTGTTGTGTATCCTCTGTGTCTGTCTCCATTGTCCTTTCATGGTGTTGTGGTCAGCTTTCTAGTTGCTGCACAGAAAGAACCCAAACAAAAGCGGCTTGTAGAAAAATGGGTTTATTAGGTTTACAAACCCGAGGGGAGACTCTATCCTGGCAGGGAAAATGATGGCATGAGCATAGGGTTCGACATCACCTCTGCCACAGCCCTGGAAATAGTGGCAGGAAGGTGTGCCAAATACTGGCAAGGGGAAGATGGTTTATAACCCCCAAAAGTCCACCCACAACAACACAGCTCTATCGAGTTTGTAAAATCTTAACAGCCATCAGCTGAGGATCGATTACCCAGAACACATTAATTTGTTTGTGGGGGACACCTGGATCAAACCAGATAACATGGGTTATCTGATTTTCTGTGGAGGTAGTTCTCTTGCTTATCTCACCACTTCCTGAGGACCTGAGATTCACAGATGATTTCTACCAAACCTTCAATATAGAACTGAAAGCACTCTTTTTGAAGCAATTTTGTGTAATAGGAGAATAACTGGGAATGCTTCCAAAATCCTTCTTTGAAATTAGAATCACTCTAATACCAAAGAAACATCTTTATATGTAGCCCCTTCGTCTAGTTTGTGGTATCACATTAGTAACAGAAATATATTTAGGTAATTGTTTTCACATCTTCTCATGATTTCTTCATGCCCCAAACCTCATGTGCTACATTGAATAGGCTGATTATTTCAGCTGTGTTCTTTTAAATTCTCAAAATATTCTCCCACGAGCTGGCAGATTTTTTAAAATATATATATTTATTGTCCATAATGAGTTACATTATTTAGTGGGAAAACCATGAGTTGTTATCCCTAATTCCCCAATTCCCCCCCTCCCCATCCCTGATCAGTTGGATATCCTCCTCCGTGGGCTGTCTGTATTAGTCCTTGTGGCAAGGGATCCTGGATATCCTAGTACTCAGCCTTTTGACGAAGATCAAGTGGAGCTGTCATATTTTTAGAAGTCAAAATTAGCTAAAATTTACTACTGACTATCAGTCCTATACTTGCTACTTCCCTATTTGTATGTTATTATTATTCTAGTTACCATCATCATAAGTGCATTTTATCGAAAAATTCAGACTTCAAAAATCAAAAACTACTTAAAATTGATGGTTGAAATTTTTAAAAATAAAAATGCACATATGCAAAAATTGCAAAAATTAGCACTTGACAGCACTGCAGCTAAGCAACTGGAGACTTAAGGCCTTTTCCAGTGGGATCAGGATCTGGGCAAGTGCCTCTATCCGCCAAGTTCATGTTCACTGGGACATCGGTAAGAGGATATTACACTCCTCACAGCATATTCTGTTATCCAAAATCTGCAAATGTCATGGGTGTTTGCTTCATTTACTCGAGTCGCAAAGTCTTCCAATGTGGGAGGGAAGGAAAGCATGGTGAGTGAGCTTCGTGCTTGTGCTGCCAGAGGATGGGATTACCTACCAACTTCAGTTTCCATGACAGATGGCTGGGTTGGCTTCCACCTATCTTAAGATTTCCTCCAAATAAAATGGGTTGCTAGAACAAGAAAAATGCCTGATGAACTTATTTCTTTAATGCAATAAAAAGAGATAAAGTAAATTGAATTAAAAAAAAAAGGAAATTTGAATCAGCTCTGACCTTGAAATTAAAGTACAGCTTGGACCAATGTCATCATCGATAGATTTCCTTTTGCTTAATTTTGATGTATCAAGATTCTACTTTTCTTGTCAGGCAGTGCCTACCATAATCAGAACCTATATTTTTCTTAAAATTTTGTAAACATGTGCTTCATTTAATATGTGACAACCATTACCAGGTAAAGTAAAGTAAACCTCGACCTATACCTAGATTCAAGGTGTAGAATCTGTTTAGGCATATATATGGGTAAAGTAAAAATGTATGGACAGACAATATAATCAGTCCTTGAAACATGCTTGTTAAAAGCAAAGTGTCATCTTCATTATACCCATGTTCCTCCCTGGAATTTTACAGTATATGTTGTTGTGACTTAATTAAAGGAAAAAGTTCATAAAATTTCACAAGCTCACACAGGATTTGGAACATATAAAAACAGTTCATAATATTTCAGATCCAGATAAGACACTGACTATGCTATGGAGAGCTTGTGCTTGTATATTTGAAGACAATGTGATCTACATAATTCAATTGCCAATAATTAGTGAGAAACCATTGCTTATAAGGACATCATATGGTCATTAGTTTAATAGTCATGTTCTTTTTGAGTGGATTCAAAGTAGAAATACAAACAAATATATTTTCCTGAAATGCATTAAAAATAGCATGTTTTAATAATATCTTTTTATATTATTTGTACATGTAAAAGTCAAGGGGTAGGATAATAAAATTGTTCATTTTAATTATGGGAAAAGATTTTTTACATTTGTAACTCAAGACAAAGTAGATAAATCTAGTGGAAGTGAAAACTCACAGTATGTTTTGATTTTCTCTGATTTTTTCCCTTATTAAGAGGCAAGAAAAAGGTGTGCAACATGAATATCTAGGTGGATTGGAGGATATAGAAATTAGTAGAGGAATATCACTCAAATATTGTTTTTATAATGACATTTTCAAAATGTTTGGAGCAATGAGGTGCAAATCAATGTTTTCTCTCATCAATATGTAAGTAATAAGATTAGTATAAGTAGCATGATGAAATAAGAAAGTTTTGACTTAATACGAGCATAATAATTTGGAAAATTACCAAAATGAAAGAGGCATTCAAATAACTGTACTAAAATAGTCCTCTAGAAAAGGAAAAAATAATATCTCAGAATAATTCTGAAGCAAGTAGTTTGGTTTTATTGTTCATTAATTAATATAAATAGTAACAAGTGTTTATTCATTGTAAAACACTAATCTGAATGTCTAGCTAGTGTGACAATTCACAAAGCAGATAATCTCTGAAGACACTATGACTTACTTATATTCTCTAGCAGTGTGGTGTTATCACAAGGTATTGTGGTGGTAGTAGAAGTTATTTCTATTGAACAGTTTCATCATGAGAGTGGACACTTCCTGAATCTGAATAATGACTTTGTAATGGGATTGAGATCCCAGAGTTCTTCCTTCTATTCTGCGGAAATCCACAAAATGTCACCTGAAAGAGCCAGGAAATCAGCCCTCACCAGACATAGAGTCTGCTGTCACTTTGGTCTTGGACTTCACAAATTATGAGAAATAAATTTTGCTTGTGGTTAGTCTTGTCCCTTCATCCCATTATAAAGGCATCATTTGGTAACAGCCACCCAGGGAGATGAACCCACTGTCACATACTGGAGAGAACTCTCAAGCATTACCATTGTTGCGGTCAGCTTCCTAGTTGCTGTGCAGAAAGAACCCAAACAAAAGTGGCTTGTGGAGAAATGGGTTTATTTGGCTTATGGACTCAAGGGGATTCTCCATCCTGGCTGGAAAATGATGGCATGAGCAGAGGGGTGGACATCACCTCCGCCACAGCACTGCAAACAATGGCAGGAAGGTGTGCCAAACACTGGCAAGTGGAAGCTGGTTTATAACCCCCCAAAACCTGCCCCAACAACACAGCAACATTGAAGTTGTAAAATCCAAACTACCATCAGCTGAGGATCAATTACCCAGAACACATTCATTTGTTTGGGGGGGACACCTGGATCAAACCATGACAACCATATTGGCAATGGATATCAAAATAGGTAGGTATTATGGTATATAGTTATTGGCCTTGAAATGTCCAATGCTCTATGCTCATTCTCTCTACAAACACCAATAGTTTCAATGTAATCCACAAAGTATGAGTTGGTGGTGCACAAAGCCTACAGCCATGTCTGCAACAGGCTTCCATCGCCTGCTGGAATCACAGATGCTGTATTCAAAGCTCCTCTGCCTTCATTAAGGAAAAGTAGCTCTTCCATAGGCCCTTCTATTAGCCTTCATCCTATGACAAATTAATGGAAAAATACAAATTTCCATTGGATAGGACAAGTGTCTATTTAACCCACGTCCTATTCTAGGGCAGGCGTGCCTTTTAAACCCAAAGTTTTACCACTACAAATTTCCCTTATTTTTTTTCATTTAAAAATATATTCAGTTTTCTAAACTGTGCAGATATTTCAAAGTAGACACATGATATATATATATATATATATATATATATATATATATATATACAAATATACAAGATGCAGAATTTGATCCATTTTAAGCCACAGATAATTATGTAGAGAAAAAGGAAGATAGTAAAGGTCAAGCAAACAGCCATCTGCTTTCCAACCTGACCATCTGTGAGAGATAATTCAAGGCCAGGTAGGAACTCAGCGGGCTTTAACTGTCACTACTATGCTGCTGCTGAACTCATAATGTAAGGCACAAAATATCCATTTTTATTTTTAAAACAACTTAGATTTGCATTTTTAGTTAGAGATAGAACCAACTTTTAAATAATTTACTATGAATATATAGTAAATTTAAAAGCAAAATCATACAAATAAAATATTAATTCATTATAAACATAATAATTTTATTATGCATTATCTTTGGATACAAATGGCCATTTGCCAAACAGTAATTTCTCATATGTAAGGTTTTTTAAATTGTATATAAATATATCAGTATAAAGTACCTTTCAAATGTATGTAAAGAAAAATTAATTTTGTAGGCCAGCCAGTTAATAAAATTTAAACTTGCCAGTAATTTCCTTCCAGTGTAATTTCACAGAAAAAATGTGTGAACTCCTAAATAAAATATTAATGTGTATGGGTGTGTGAGTGCTGGTACAGATTGTCTTTTTAGTGGATTAGTTTGAAGCATGATTTGGAAATATTTTTGAGACTTTCCACAATAAGAAACAAGGAATCAACTTGTATTGCATACTTCTATGATAATGCCCTTTCAGTGTTTATTTAAAAATACACTATTCTGTATACTTCCTAAACATATTCTCAGCATTTGTGACTTTCATTTTGTTTAATTCTGATTTTTCTTTCATTATTTAGTTTAATTATGTCTTTTGTAGAATGCTCACTGCTTATTTAAGGTAAGCTAATGTCAAAATGAAATTTAAAATGAAATAATTTTAGGGTTATTACTAGAATGTATATAAGAAAAAACTGGTGAAACTAAGCTTTTATAAAGAAACGTGATAAAGAAATGAAAATAAATTATCAGATTTGTTTAGAGAAGTAAGGAGCTGTTTGTGAGAACATTGTTTTAAGGAAAATATTAAATATATGGGAATTCTTAGGCACATATTTATTTATTTCATATCATTTTAATGTCTTTATGAGGTTGATGATGAAATATAAGCATATTGTAAATGACAGTCTCCAGGATCTTTGGAAAAAATATCAACTGACAAAGCACGTTTATGACCTAGAAATGACACTGTCTCAAGTGATTAAGTCTTACAAGTAAGGCCAGCTCGTGCCTGTAATTTGAAACTTGCTTGAACATCAGATACCTTTTATGTGTGTGGAATAGACAGGAAAGTAATTGGTTCCACTTATAGCAAAAGCAAGTTCAGCATTTTGAAGATTTTTTTTCCTTTTCCTAACTGATGTACATTTTATCTCTACTCAGCTGAGACAAATGAAAATAAATAAATGAATAAAAATCAGCTAGGGTTTGACACAGCATTTGTGCTCAGGTTCATTCGTGAAGGGAAGGGGAAAAAAACCCAAAAACCTTCTTTCTCAGTCTATTTAAAAATCAAAAGCTATAATATAGAAATATTTCCAAAGTATGTTAAACAGAAAAAGTACTTTATTAAGGAAAATTCTTTACAGTATTAACTCAGTGATTTAAAATGTGATGAGTGTTTTTCTTAAGATTTAGGTAATGGCTTGGAAATTTTTGCATCACCTGAGGAATATTTTGGAAAGTACTCTTCTTAGGACATGTTCCTACAGATTTGATTCTAATTGGTCTGTCATGGAGACTGCATTCCTTGTGTGTAGCCAAGTATAAGCCTAACTGTCGGAATATATCCCCCACTGTTCTGACTTAATTTTGGAAGTCATTAATTTCTTGAGGCCACTAGAGTCAGTTGTAGATTATCTAAGATCACAGGCCTAATCTCTGATAATGAATAAGTAAAAGACTTATTTATCTTTGGATTTGAGATTCATACTCAAACCAGGAACATACTCTGGAGATGTGGTGAGAAAACAAGCCAATGAGCAATCTGCTTTTGCTTCTGAATTCAGCCTAAAGAGTTTTTGATGACAGGCATGGAGCTGTGGATGACCTAGAAAAATGAGATCAGAAACAAACCTACCTGGTCTAGCTACTCCCTGACCTTTGCCTTCCCATTCCAGGGAAAACAGAAACTCTGCCCTCCATGTTTAGATGTCATTTACCTTAATCAGTATTCGTCACACACAAAAAAAGGTGTCTACACCTCAAATTCTGGTAATAGTAGAAGGATCATTAATGTTTATAAGAATGAGCTGAGAATTGAGTAAAGGCTAAATAAGTCTAGCATATTTTTTTTAATGTGAAAGAAACAAGGGGCTATTATCCTCTAAAATTAATGTTAAGGTTGGTTGATATTTACTGAATACAAGTACTTATGATTGCCTGACTTTTCTCTAAAAAACCAAATACTTAATATCCAAATACAGTATGCATAACACCAAAACATACATTTAAAGAGACACTTCTGTTTTCTTTCCAGCCATTGTACAAGAGTGGGCTAGGATCAAAATGAGTGTGCAAATATTCCCTGTCTGTGGCTTAACCACAGTGAGGCACAGGCTTCCAGAATGTCACTTTACTCTGGATGTTAATTTCTAAACATGATGTTACTCACCTTGTAAAAAATCCTTACAAGGTGAAGCCATCTCTACCCACTACCTATGCGAGTAAAGTCACTCCAGCCTCCTAGGTCTATAAGCCTACCAATAACATAACATATGATACCTGAGTAAAACAATCACTGCTTGTGACTTACTGGTGGTGAGTTTTACAAAGATATCTTATTACTTCTAAACCTTCATGTCTTAAAACAGAAACTACATATGAGAGAGAATCTGTCTCACGGTGGAATTATGAGATGCAATCGTGTACATAAATTGCTGTGGGACTTTTCATGGGATGAAGTGAACACCTCACACTGAAGAGAAATCCCACCCAAAGTTCTGATGTGGGAAATCAATGAGTTTACTCGGATTAAGAAAGTTTCGAGAGCAGAACCCCATCCCAGTTCATTATTAGTATAATTTAATGAAAGGAGACTCATAATTTTAATATAATTTACCAATCTCCTTTGCTTTTAATGTCCTGTTTCAGAAATCTCTTCCAGTCCTACAGTCATGAACTATATGTAAGCTTCAAATATCTAAAATATATTGTCTTTAACATTTAAACCCAGACTCTAGTTGGTTTATTAAGTACTTATATGAATGAAGTGTGGTCAAGAATCTGCTTCTGTGTGGGTACACAGTAAGCTCATATACTACACATTGAGTTTTTATGGTACTTGGAAGCAAACACAGGGGTTTGCACATGCTAGGGAGATGAGGCATTTAACACAGAGCTTTAGCTCCAGCCCAAACCACAATGAGACCATCTTTCCCACTGTTGTGTAATACGAGCTGAGGTGTCTTGAATGTAAAATGACCATTATATATTCAAATATTTGTAATTTAAGCCTCATTCTTAGTCTCCAGTTGGTAGAGACTTTGGGAGATGGAGAGGTTAGTCAAGCCACTCTCTCTATCTCTCTCTCTCCTCTGTTACAAGAAGATGTGAGCTGTTGTCTTGCTTTTTTTTTTCACTATGATGAAACTTTTTGTCAAAACTGTAAGCCTGAAATAAACCCGTTCCTCCCATGAGATGCTTCTGGTTGGGTGTTTTGTCCCATCAATGAGAGACTATCTGTGACACCTGCTTTCTCATAAATTAATTTCACATCATTTGAAGTCTTTGATGTGCCATACTTGGCATCTGTTCTAACGATTCTTATGATTGCTTTTCTGTCAAGATTTACCTGCAATCTTATGCTGTGGATCATGACCAAGTCTCTTTTAGAACCTGTGAAAATGTGAGTGAGAATATTTAATATATGCTGATGAATTGATATAAATCACCAAAGCAAAACTCCTTTACTGCCATGAAATTCCTACTCTTAAGTCCTACCCTTAAGTCAGTACCATCTGAAGATGAGGAAAAAATCAACCAGTTTTCCTTTTAGTTAGACTTTAAAAACTTAGGGCTCACAAAATGTTGCCCGATACAATATTTCAAAAGGAGATTTTTGTTATGTAGTCATTCTCAGTTTCTATTAAATGTTGTGACTTAATGAAGCACTTAAATAAAGAGACACTTATGCCCAAGCATGAAGAAAGTGCCATGGAAATTCCCTGGTATCTCTTATCCCTGGGAAGGGCCACAAGTATCCAAGGTCAAGTTATGATCTGTTCACCAATCTGGTAGATAATAAAATTTGAATTCTGTTCACTACTGTCTCCTTTACCAGTCAGAATATAACATCTCAACTATGAATCTAAGAGTAGATATGTTTTTGAGCAATTCTGTACCTTCTAATGGTACATCAGAATGGAACCCCTTAAATGGGCCTTTATAAATATTTGCTAAAAATAAATGACTGCATTTGTAATATGATTTCAACACTGCTTTATTTAGCTTCTTAACAGTGTGAAACATTAAACAAAAATGCAACTATGCTACAGTATAAAATGCATGCACTAATGTTTTTAAGAAATAACTCTAAAGTGCATGGGAATTAAAGTTGCTTAGTATTGAGTGGCTGTAATGGAAAGCTTTTCCTTGAGGCTTACCCTAATTAATTCAAAAGCATGTGGATACTAATTCCATGCTTCCTATAGCAAGCAATGAACTAGATAGAAATTGTAATTTTAGTTGCATCAGGGGAAACAGATATGAAGATCCAGTTTACAGTTATAAGAAAGAAAACACTCCAATTCCATATTGTCAACCTCAAAAGAGGCTCATACTCCTCAGTAACTTCTGGCTTCATGTTTTTATGACATCTATATGTATACACAAACACATATGCTAAATATAATGTACACAGACTCACTCTCCCAAACAAATCCACAGCTAATCTTTGACACGTGTGAATTCATCACTCCATACAGAAACATGGATTGCAGATGTAATTAAAATTAAGAAATTTGACAGGTAAGGAAATTCTGCAGGATTATCAATGAGGGTTCAATATAAATTACAAAAGCTTTTAAAAGAGGAAAATTTTATGAATTGGCAGCATGATAGATAAAGATGAAAGAAATTTACTTCTTTTGCTGACTAAGCAGGTGGCAATTCTAGTTAATGACTATAAACTCAGTCACACATGATGAACATCCACCAAGGGCACGGGCCCTCCATCCTTGATCTGTTGTACTTTTGCATTGGGCAGGTTACTCTATTGATTAAAAACTACTTTCTGTTGTCATTGGTAACTCTGCTAAGAGTTTTTCCTCACTTCTGTCTACTTTTCTGTTGCATTTATTTTCATATTGTCCTATTCTGACCCATTTATTAGTTTTCGTCTTCTACAGGTGCATTCTCTGCAGAAGCCATGAAGTGTATAGAAACTATCTTACAAAAATTTATTTTAAATGTTTTCAGTTGCTTAAAAATTTCCATTTTATCTCCCCACAGATACACACACACACACACACACACACACACACACACACACACACACACACATATATATATATATATATATATATATATATATATATATTTAAAATCTTTACTATCCAAAATTAGATATATTGTATGAGCAAACATTGTATTGGTATCCCCATTTCCCTCCTGCCTGTCCCCAATCCACTGGGCATTCTCCTTGGTGGGCACACTGGATCAATCTATGGGGCAGGCGGTTATGGATAGCACTGAAGGCAGCCAGGTTTCTCCCCATTTGTATGTTGTTACTGAAGGGTGTGAAGTCCCAGAATATTCTCCCTCATCATGGCTCTTACAATCTTTCCACCCCCTCTTCTATTCAGTTCCTTGAGTCATGGTCCCCACAGATATGCGATTGATGTTGTGAATAATTTATTTAAGTGGAATTTAATATAGGCCTTAATATAGTTTCAAACTTACTTTTATTTTCATACATGCTTTCTTTATTTTGTAGTAGTATTTAAAAATGACGCACCCCCTGCCATTAAAGTGATAGCAGATTCCCTGTTTGCTCTTATATTCATCTCTACCAGGAAATACACACTTTCACCTGCTCCTGTAATATTGTGTGCCCTCACTGTTGTTTAAAGTGAAGTAACTCCCTGTATCTTTTCTTGAAAGGCAGGTTTTATGTTGAACACATTGAGCTCTGTTTGTTTAGAAAAGGCTGCTCATTTTCCAGTTTGGTTTGCTGGTATATTAGTCTGGCATGGCACAGAGCCGTGTGCTTGTTTGGCTGGTGACTTTTGCTTGGAGTTTTCTTCCTCCACATTGAAGCTATCATCCCACTGGCTTGCGATCTGCAAGGTTTCCGAAGAAAACAATCTCCCGAGAGTCTTAAGGAGGTCCCATTGTACACAATGAACCCTTTTCCTCTTAATGATTTCAAAATTCTGTCTTCCTCTTGGAGACTGGACAGCTTAATGAGAAAGCATGCCAGTGTGCATTTGCTTAGAATGCTCTTATGTGGTAACTTTTGGTAACCTGGAATTAGAAGTTCTGGATTAAGGAAAATGACTTACTGTTTCACTAAGTCAGCTTTTGCCATTTTCTTGCCCTTTTGAGATTTCCTTAATGGGAACAAAGTCTACAAAATCATGCAAATAATATCTCAGTCCCTGAAGCTCTCCTCCGTCTTTTCATTTTTTTTTCATCTTTGGTTCTTTTGAATAATTTCTGACAACCTGCTTTATAGTTCCTTCTGCTTCATGGAATCTGCTATTGAAGCCTGAGAGCTCACTCATAAATTCACATCATATTTCTCAGATGTTGGATCTCCATTTGGTACAGTTTAATATTGCTATTCCTTGGTGTACCTTCAAACTTGATTCATTAATTTTTACTGAGGCCTTCTTGAGCCAATTTTTGACTGTCATTTGCCCTCTCTGTTAGAAGGCCATGTGTCTCTACCTGTGGACATCATTTTATGTAGTCTTAGTTTCTTCCTTTTTTGAAACCCATTGCCTATTGGCTTCCTTTCCTTGACTCCTTTATCTTCTATTTTCATATTAGAAAAGAAAGCCAGCTATCTTAGTCTTTGTGGTCTAGCTGTGTATAAATAATGGCCCTCAACACTCAGGCTGCTCAGAGAGTCATGGATCATTTAACTTTTATATTAGTCAAAACGATCATGTTTATTTTCACGAATTCAGTGGTTAAAGGCACATGCATTTCTTTTATTATTCTGCAATGACAAGACAGGATCCAGAGTCTTGGAAAAAACTGAAAAGTTGGGTGTGAGGTCCAATTGTCCCAAGAAATGTTCACTGGTAAATAGAGAAGCACAAAAATTCCTTTTGACCATAAAATACCATCTTGGATTTAGGAGCTAAAGTGAGAAAGATATCTACATTCAATTACTACTAGGACATGGTGATGGCTTTTATGCTCCCCAGAATGTAAGAATCTCAACTATTTTCTGGATTTCTCAGCAAGGAGACCTGTCTGTATAATCTTCTGAATTGGTTGTTGGTCAGGAACCTAGAATCTGGGCTACTAATTACACTGGTTTGTTCATGCCCTCCTCTCATCAGGTTCCATGTGCTTCATTTGCTTTTTATATAACCTTGGAGGCAAAATAGATCAAATCAATATAGTTTTTTGGCCTGGTTTTAACTTCTTACATATTAGGAAGTGTCTCCCTCCAGATGAGCTCACTTTTAAAATCAGAGGTGATGAAGACAAATTGATTTTATCATCCATGTTCATTATATACACAGGTGTGTCCTCAAAATTATTCAATTGGGAAAAATTATTCAATTGGTCCATTATCATGTTTTAGACCTGAAGAACAGAAATTTGTTTTGAATTAATGACATCATGATTTTCCTTATGAATAGTATTTTACTTTTTTCTTGATAATACAAAAAAATCTTGTACATTTTAAAATTAATGGCATCTTTTATTTGATAAAATACATTTCTCCACAAAAGAAAATGAAGAGCTTCATGATTTTATATATACAATATATATGTACTATATATAATATATGTAATATATATATATATATATATGGTCACATGCAGTATGTATGTGACTTTGTGAGAGGAATTTTATTCAGTAAATTTGCAAACCTTGATAAAAGGTCAAAGGAGAATTTGATTTCTTTTTGAAAAGTATTTCATTTATTTATTTGAGAGAGAGGCAGAAAGAAAGAGACAGGAGAGAGAGAGAGAGAGAAAGAGAGAGAGAAAGTGGGCACACCAAATGCCTCCAACGACACTGCAAACAAACTCCTGATGCCTTGTGCATATGGATGTATGAGGGTACTTTGGAATCAATGTTTATATTATTACTGGGAAGTTGCTCACATCTAGATACACACATAATTTATGGAGGTGAGAAGAATAAGGTACTAAATAATAGAAAAAAACAACTCTGAATCCTAGTTCACACTAATGTTTAAGAGTAGACAGATAAATCAAGGAAAGGATCAGTTTCAGCCTCACAAGTGACACCGCACGAGTCCAATGACAGAGATGAAAAGAAGCGAGGATCACTGATGCATTGTGGAAGTGCAGGGTTTCATTAGCTAGATATTCTTTTTAATGAGAAATAAGATACTAATTACTTTTTTTATTTCTAGTTATGAGAAAAGGTGTGATAAAATCCCAGAAGTTATTGAACCAAGAAAGTAGAACTAACATTAAAACATGGGGTAAAAAGCTATGTTTATAGGAATGACTATTGAACATTATTTTTAAACGGACAGGTTAAACAAGGAACATTAGCTGTAAGTTTCTAGAATTTGCTATTCTTCTATTATGAACAGAGCAACACCAGAATAATTTCCACAAAAATCTTTATTACAAGCTCTTCAAACATGTCATTTATTCAGTAGACATTCAGACAACACTACCGCACAAACTGAAAAGCCTGCTTTCTGATTCTCAGTTTTATTGGGAAAAAATCTGAACTCAAGAAGCTAAAACAGTTGTCTTAGCCAAGCTGCACAGAGAACACGTGCAGTTACCAGAGGCACAATAGATTACTGAACGTGAGCTCTTCACCTGAAATCAGTAGTAACATATTGTAACAGTAGAACTCCAAATAATTTGTTATAGAAAAATTAAAATAATTTCAGTCAGAGCCTAATAATGGGAATATAGTAATAATTAATTCAACTGAATAATCTATAAAATAAAATTCAAGTGAAAAAGGATGGATGCAATTTGATCAATTCACCAGTTTTATTCGATTTAGAACCAGACACCTAATTTATTATGACACACAGAATACATGTTCATTTGACAAGACTAAAATTGCAATTCCTGTAAATCACATAATGAATTCCTGGCACAATTTTACAAGACAGCCATGCTAAGAAATATGATCTATCATTATAGAGATGATCATACAAAGATAGTTGCACATTTCAAATGATAACTTGTTGGGCTCAAACTCCCAGACATAATCAGAATAAGCACTTTCAAAGTACCTGCATCTCCATAAAACTGTCCATTGTAATGGCATATATCTATCGTTACAGAGTTCATTAGTCCTGTTAAAATTCACAAGGAGAATATCGTTCTGATAACTTAGCAGACTAAACAACTGAGATTCAAAATATTTCCTGCTTTCTGATCTGTTGAGATATAAGCTTCAAAGAACTTAATTTTGACACTGTGATGGACTGTATCCCCATAAAATAAACCAAATAGATGCTGATTTTTAGTGGCATTTGATTACAATGAAGAGAAAAGTAATGAAAATAAGTGTTGTAGACAGTGCCCTGATATTGACATAAAAAATCAAGCCAGACAATTTATTGGAGGAAGGAATTTATTTCAAGCTTATAGATTCAAGGAGAGTTCCATCAGCAGAAGTAACTGGTTCCCATTATAAGTCCGTGCAGAGAGAGAAGCCACCATCTGCCTGCAAGCACCAAAAAGCATCTAGTGACCCTACAGCAAACAGGACTCCCAGAGCCAAAACTGCTCTAAGCAGCTTTGGGCTGAATTTCAGATCCACCCCCACTGATGTGATGTCCCACACCCTCTCACAAGCCCATAGCAGGATTCTGCCTGCTAGGGGATGAAGCTGCAAAACCAATTTTAATAAAACACCCGAGTCTATGGGGCCAAACGTTCAAACTACCACAACAGGCATTCTTTCCAAGATAACAGGGCTTTGAAGCATATAGTAGTATGTTTTATTTTTTCTCACTTTTTAAACTTTCTATTGATAGCTTCCATAAATATAGACCATAAACCATTATAATTGATAGTTGAAAAAAATATAGTAGTGTGACTTGAATCACGTACATAAGTACCTCAGCCCATAGCCTGCTCTTTTTCTGCTTAATGGATTAGATATATTGGCAAAGATAGATGATATCTAGATGATGGATGGATAGATGGAAACGTGATTGAAAGATAGATAAATGATAGGAAGTTTGGTAGGTATGTAGTTAGATGATAGATATAGATAGATCTATTTTACACATGCTTAGAGAGGTGGTAAGCATTTCATTTCATTTAAGGAAATGAAAAGTTGTTTTATGCTTTGAAAAAGGTTTTTATGCCCTTAAATATTTTCTTACTTTTTATAGGACTTGAATTTTCTGTTGTCTTTTTACTTATAAAATGCAAAATCTAGTATAAATTGCCCTTATGTAATTATATTTTGCCTCTTTTCTAAGCTCTGAGTTTGACAACTTTTGTTCTTTCAGTTAATCTCTGTATAAAAATTATGTCTATTCTTGTAAATGCTATGAAAATATAATTGAAACTCTGAGCATCTAGAAATCTATGAAATATGAAATATGAAGAAATCTAGAGCTTACTACAAGGATACTTACACAACAAGGTTCAAGGCTGCCTGAGTCACAAAAGCTAAAAAATGGAACCAGGCTAGACAACTTTTAATTGATGAATGGATAATAAAAATGGAATTTTCTTTAGCTATAAAGAAAAAATATCAAAAATTGGGTGGAACTGGAATTAAACATATTGAGTGAGGTAAAACAGGCTCAAGAAGATAAATATCACATTTTCTCTGGAATGCAGATCCTGGCTTCAAATCTCCTGAGCTATGAGTCTGACCTGGAGTGTCAGCCAAGACCAGAAAGTTAGAGGAGGACTAAGAATAGTGAGATTTCTTAAGTTTAAAAGACAGAACACAACGGATGTGAAGTCAGAGGTAGGGGTCCTGGGGATGAAAGTCTGGACGAGGGCAGGGAGATGGACAAAAAGAATTGATGGAAGAGAGAGGGTTAATGACAATTTTGACTGTAATAAAGTCATAAGAATTCTTACTATTGATTCAAGCAGAAGTACACAACAGAGATGAATAACGTTGTTCATGGAAGCAAGTGCCTATCAAACAATGTCAGTGACAGGCACAGGGTATGTCCTAATGAACTTTAGGCCAGGGATGCCTCCAAAGCCCCTGAAACTTATTGCTTATTACAATGGCTCATGAATGTTCAGAAGAACTGAAAGATAAAACCATATTGCTAAAGTCTCCATATGTAGAAATCAAGTGGGACCTAAGGTAGAAGCTTACTTTCTTTAAAGTTTTCCTAGTGCCAGAGTGTGAAATGCAGGCTGCTGGAAGAGCAAAGGCATCCACAGTACTACTCAGTGGTAAGTAGTGAATTTTGAAGTCTACAATATTGATGTTGATATGGCAAAAAAAATAGTATGGCAAGAAAATAATTTGTGATTCTTTATGTTTGAATGTAGTTTTTTTAAAAATTGCCATTACTGAAGATGAACAAAATTTTGAACAAGTATGAGAGAGAAACACATATACTCATCTACAAGGAGAGAGAGAGAGAGAGAGAGAGAGAGAGAGAGAGAGAGAGAGAGAGAGAGAGAGAGAAAATGCTAAGAAATTCTAAAGAAATGTTCTTCAAGAAAAATTCAGTTTCAATAAAAGCAAATGTTAGGGGAAAAGGGCATTACTGAAAATGAAAAAAAAATCACTTCTGATTCTACTTTATGTCCCAGCATCTAGTGTAACTTTCTGCAGGGTGGGGAGGCATCACTAAGAGGCATGAAAGTCCTCCAGGGAAGAGGCTTCACGGCGCATGCCAGGGACACGCAGCGGATTCAGAGCTCCTGAGGATCCTGAGGTGTTCGGGGCAGGAGGAGGCTTGGATAAGCGGATGTGATGACAAAAGCACAGGAAAAGTCAAATGCATGTCACAACCATGTTTCTGTTGTCATTTGCATTTTCATGACAGAAAATATAAATATCAATTATCTTTCAAGAACATCAGTGCATGGACATTGATACACAATTCATAGGAAATATTGAAATTTGGGATTAATATTGAATCCAACATGACATTGGATTTTCAAGTGTATCTTCTATTGTGAATGGAACATTACATTTTTGCTTCCTTCCTTAAGTTTCTGTTACTATAGAAACTTCCTCCATGAAGCCATATGTCTATTTTAATCTTGACAAGCCTTTCTCAAAGTAAAATGATCAACAAATTTAAATAGAAAATTCAATGAGAGGAAAAAAAAACACAGCTACAAAGAAGCTCCAATTATGCAGGTACTCTATTCATAGACATGTTTACATATTAACTATCCCTTCTCTGCTGGATGGAAGGAAAGGGAGTTCTCAGTTCCTCCAAGTATCTGAGGAGGATTCCGGGACTCCTTCCTTCTTAAAATCCTTTGCCAGATGGAATTTTCCATAAATTGGTATGAAGTCCTGGATAATTTTGCCCTGTATGCCAACACATTGTGGAAAAGGCACATTTTAACAATAAAATCACTCCTGCCAGAATGCTAATCTCATGTATAATTTACACATGGTAATCCCAGAATCCTCAGTCATGACATCTGTGAAGTCGGAGTGATTGTGATACCTACCTAAACATCATGTGACATAAAATGCTACATCCAAACCAAATAACCTTCAACTTTACAAAGTGCTCATAGCTGTGGAATGAAGCAGAGCTTAGTTATGAGAATGGATTGATTTATAACCTGACACCTTTTCCTTCCTCTTTCTCCTACCTTGTCTGATATCAAACATAATTATGCTTTCATTTTCTTCTCAGTGAACATAGGTAATAGTATTAACTATAATGCTGACTTCATATGTTTAGAAATATAAAGTACTCAGAGTTGTCTGAAAAGTATTAAGATCTAAATTAGTATTTTCTGTTACTCTTGTTATGTCCTGTACTCAATGTTCAATTACACACACACACACACACACACATACACACACACACACACACACACATACACACACGTGCACACACACAAAAAAAATCTGTGCAAAGAAAAGAAGAAAAAGAAAAGACCACAAAAAGAGAGAGAAAATAAAATAGCATTTCATATACTATATACAGGATAAATATACTTTTGGGCATGTTTGTGTGTTCATCACAAATTCAAGGCTCTAGAACAGGCACATTAGAATACCCTGAACACCCTGGAAGAAAAAAAATAGGAGGAACTCTACATGAAATAGGATTAGGCCAAAATTTTCTGAGCAAAACTCCAGCAGCCCAGGAAATGCAACAATCACTTAACCAATGGGACCTGATCAGGCTCAAAAGCTTCTGTACAGACAAACAAACCATACTCAGAGCCAATAGACCCCCATCAAACTGGGAGATGATCTTTACTATCTATAACTCAGACAAAGGCCTAATCTCCAGATCTAACAGAGAACTCAAAAAACATACATAATAAAATCTCAAACAGCCCCCTCCCAAAATGGGACATTGATCTCAACAGAGAATTCACAGAGGAGGAAACACAAATGCCCTTGACTCACTAAGAAAGTGCTTAGCATCCTTGGCATCAGGGAAATGCAAATCAAAACCACAATGAGATACCACCTTACCCAGTCAGAATGGCAATCATAAAGAAAACCAACAACAATAATTGCTGGCAAGGATGCAGGGAAAAACAAGAATGACAGGATGAACAAGGGACCCACAGCCACAGCCATTCAATCAACACAGGATAAGCCAAGGTGACAGAAACCAACAATTTTCGACACAAAGACCCCTAAGCTCACCACATGAAAATAGCCTTAATACTCATCCACCATGACTCAGGTAACTGAGCGGAAAAAGGGGGCTGAAAGATTTTGAGAGCTGTGTTGTGGGAGATTACCAGAGGCATGGCACCCCTTAGTAACAACACATTTGTGCCAGGAGAAACAGGCTGAGTACGAGGCTATCCATGGTCCCCTGCCACAAGGACTCACTCATCCAGACGGCTCAGCAGGAGGATATCCAGCGGATTGGGGATGGGGAGGGGGGCATTGGGGAATTGGGGATAACAACTCATTGTTTGCCCACTAAATAATGTAACTCATTATGGACAATAAATATATATTTAAAAAATACTGAATGCAGGCTTGAGAGATATCTCAGTGGGAATATCAATTGCTAAGCAAATGTGAGGACCAGAGTTTGAATCCTCATATCCTATGTAATCCTGCCCACACTCAAAACCGTTTCTCTCTTTCTGGCCTGACTGGTAAGGAGCCACAAAGCTGATCTCCTGGTGCTGTTCTTCCTTCAATTACCACTGCTAGCCCAAGTTCTGGTGAAGATTCTGGAAAAGAGGGACTTTGGTAGCTCTTTGACCTGTGGAGGGGCAGGGACCACTGAGTAGAGTCCTGCTCACCTCTTCAGAACCCCACCCCATTTTCCATGAAGGAACATTGCTCCCTGAGGAGCCACACCTAGGCCAAACCCCTCTCTCTCAAAGCTGCCACTGGTAGCACCCCTGCTGCATCTGCCTGAGGGTGAGCAGAAGTCCGGGCAGGGGCCCATGAAGAGCTGGAGCCCCTGCCCACCTGCCTGTGCCTTTATGGGTTATACAAATACAGAGAGGTGTATATGGAGGAAAAAGTAAGACCAGTAGCAAGCATCCATAATCCCAGCATTCATATGGTCAGTTGGGAGACAGAAAAAGGACAATACACAAATTACAAAGAGAGAAACAGAGAGAGAGAAAGAGAAATGAAGGTCGGAGGGAAGGAAGGAAGGAAAGAAGGAAAAGAAATAAAGGAAGGAGGGAAGTGAAAGGGAGAAAAGGAAGGAAGGCAAAAGAAAGTTGTCTATCTAGAAAGAAAAGACAGAGTGGCTTTCTGAATGAGCTGGGGCTTGCAACAGAGCATTTATTGTGGCCTCTCCACCGACACCAGGTGCATGCTTACGGAACCACACAGAAGACACCGCGACAACATTAAGATGAAATCTAAAAATTAGAAAAGAGCTGTCAAGGCTGTTGAAGTTTTGAAGGAACAATTTTAAAAATAGCTTTTTCCGATAGAAATTAAGTGGCATGTCACACATGAAAGGGAGCCATCAGCAGCTTCAAAAGGACCACAAAAGGAGAGTGGTTTCCCAACCAGATACTTTATCCACAGGTTTTAGGACTTTTAGAATAAAACACAAATTGATGCTTACATATGTAGTTATTTTGTTACTTAAGAGGACTTCATGCCATTCAAATCTTTTACCATATGAACTTTGATGAGGAAACAGAAAACTTCATGTATTTTTAAATATCCTGGCAACCATACACCTCATAGGGTTGCTCTGTTGGAAGTTAGGTATGTGTTAATGGTAAGTGTTTTTCATGCCAATTTTATTTTTTTGTAGTATTCAAAAGCTATTTAAAAATAAAGAGTTTATGCCATTGTGCCTTTTACTATATTTAAAATATAGAAAACAGAAAAATCTCTCTGCAATATAGTATAAATATAAAAATGGTAGTATTTCATTCATTTTTATTGTCAATATTTTTGTGTGTAGTATGTAGTGTGTATGTAGTTGAGTAGATGTATGGGTACAGGTGGTTTATGTAAATGGGTACAGATATATGCACACTGTATGTACATGTGTGGAGACGAGAAGATATCTAGTGTTCTCATGCTCTTCAGCCATTTGTTGTTGTTTTTTTTTCATATAATTACTGTGCCTTGCAAACAGGATACATCTCTTTAAAAGTTGACGGACATTTTTTTATTGTCCATATTGAGTTACATTATTTAATGGGCAAACAATGAGTTGTTATCCTCAGTTCCCCTATGCCCCTCTTCCCTATCCCCATTCAGCTAGATATCCTCTACCATGGGCAGTCTGGACCACTCCTTGGGGCAGGGGACTCTGGATTGCCTAGGAGTCAAAGGCTACTAAAAGTAGAATCTAGCTCATTCAGAAATGTGTATCTCAGTTAACCTATACTGATCTCATTCTCTGATGGAGATTCTGTTTGTATCTTTCAGAATGCAGAGAGAGAGAGAGAGCTGTGGCTCATCCAGTCCTACCAACGAACCACAGGATGATAGCTGACATCCTGGCAAGAGATGAGCCACCCCAGACATACTGTGGAGGATCCATATGGAACCCAGCAGAGAATGATAGGATGAACAAGTGACCCATAGCCACCGCCAATCAGTCAACACAGGATAAGCCAGTGAGACAGACACCAATGATTTTTGACACAACCTAAAGCAGAAATACAGAGACCCCCCCAAGTGCTTTTCAGTCTTATTTCCCTGAGAAAAGGTCTCTCAATGAAACTTTAGCTCTCAGATTTCAATTAAACTGGCTGACCAAGGATTCCCACTGATCCTCCAGTCTGTCCCTTTCATTGCTGGATTTATAGCCATGAATGGCCATCCCTGCCTTTCTACATGGTGCTGGGATAGAACTCAATTTAATTCTTCATGCTCATGCATCAAGAGCTCTTATTTACTCAGCCAACTTTCCAGCCTAATGTTAATATTTTAAATGTGTATAAAAATGGAATATTCTTTTATCTCATTTGACCATAAAGTATTAGACTTATTCTTTGTTCTCAGCATCACACAGTACAAATATTGACTTAATAATTACACAGAAGAAAAAAAAAATAAAAAGGAAAGGCTAGAAGTAGGAAGGAGGGAAGGAAGGAAAGAAGGAAGGAAGAAAAGAAGGAAAAATAGTGAAACAGTGGAAAAGAAAGGAGAAACAAAGTAATGAAAAGAAAGTAAATATAATTGAAAAAGTACTGATTGAATGTAAAAAAAATCAAAATAAATTTGGTAGACTTGAGATTGTGTTGGTATTACTTCCTCATGGTGGGGACAAAATACAGAGCCAAAAACAAAGTAAGCAGGGAAGGGTTTATTTTGGCTAATGCTTGAAGGGTGCAGCATGGTAGAAGGAGCTGGAAGTTGCTGGTCACATTCAATCTGCAGGACAAGAACAAAAGCAATGAATGCTGGTGCCCAGGTCACTTCTTTTTTTCTACAGTTAGGACCCCCACCCATGGAGTATTGCCACTTGCTCTGAAGTGGTTCATTCCACCTCAATTAACATTTATCTAAATCTCATAAGGTTAACAACATTAGCTACCACAATTGATCAATGCTAACATATTTTCAATTCATACCAGATTTAGGATATTAATTTATTTTCCCATCAGTGAAATCTTTTTGTAACCTAGATAGCTACAATTTTTTTTCTCATCTTCATAATATATAAAATATAAATATTGAAATAAATCCTAATAGCTGAAGGACACAAGACTCATTAAATTAGGTAAAAAAGAATAAGAACATAGGCAAATCACATGAAAAATATTATAATGAATATTTTAATTATAGTAAATGTAAAAAAAATAATTCGAGCAAATGAAAACAATAAAGGTGAAAGAATGAATGAGACCAGCAGTTTATTGGAACAGGAGAAACAAGCCCAGAACTCCAATCTGACAAAAATCAATAATTGGAATTATGGATAAGCTGCTCGAGACAAGCTCACATATTCACATGAGAAGATACAGAACATAGTAAATAAAAAAAATAGATGAGATACTTTCATCCATCTTCATCCTAGCTACCACCATAGCTCAACATCAAAATTAGAATTCCTGTTTAACCAGCAGTTTTCTCTGGCAAAGTAAAAAGCCAGCTCTCCTAGAATTTTAGGCACTATCTAAACAATGTTTTTTTTAATTTGTTATTTATTTACAGAGAGAGAAAGAGAGAGAGAGAGAGAGAGAGAGAGAGAGAGAGAGAGAGAGAGAGAGAGAGAGAGAGAGAACATGCCACTGCTAATGGACTCTAGATGTTTGCCTCACTTTGTGCATCTGGCTACTGGAGAATTAAATCCCAGCCAACAGGCTTTCAAAAGCAAGAGCCTAAAACGACTGAGCCATATCTCCAGCCTGCAGTGTTTGTTATTGTTGTTGTTTTTAAATGTCATATGTCTTTTCTGGTTAGATCAGCAGGGCTGAAATGTCTACAGATAGCTAACAAGAAAGAAAAAAGCAAGAGGCTACCAGTCACAGTCATAGGGTAAAGAAATGCCCATCTCTACACAGAAACCAGGTTACCTCCACTGCTGCAGGCCACAGCTGACTTTGCAGCGGTGAACTAAGTTGAACCTAATTTCTTTTCCCTCAAAACCATGCATACTTACAGGTCCTATAGCTCATTCAGCATACAAAACATATACTCCCAAACTGGCTCCACAGCCACCTGCAAAGAATCCATAGGTCAGATACCTGCTCCTGCCTCAGTAGGACATCTGGGCACTGAAAAGCACCACACATGCCACAGTGCTCATGCTGTGACAGACTTCAGAGCTGTGGTGATGCCTAGCCTGCCTATGATCCAGTCACTACCTGAACAGCTTTCATAGCCACCAGGTAACTGGCAGTGATTGATGTCATTGCCCCTGTAACTATGCCCTCATGCAAGTCAAAGCAATGTCAGCTAAAGTTTTTGTTAAAAAGCCAGATCTGGTCTAAGGAGGTGGCTCAGTCAGTAAAGCACTTGCCTTTCAAGCATGAGGGCCTGAGTTCATATATGTGCCTTTAATCCCAGGGTAGGAGAGACAGAAACAGGAGATTCCCTAGGGCTTGCTGGCTAGTTATGCATGCTTCTGTACA
This sequence comes from Zapus hudsonius, assembly GCA_004024765.1. Classification (NCBI taxonomy): domain Eukaryota; kingdom Metazoa; phylum Chordata; class Mammalia; order Rodentia; family Dipodidae; genus Zapus; species Zapus hudsonius. The sequence continues at coordinate 25,241 of PVHP010002599.1, forward strand.
TAACCCCACTAAACTCACTAGCTCTCTAAGCTAGATGCGTTTGGAATCTTTTCTTTGGACTGCGGTGAATGCCCTCTGTGGGGGTGAATATATTTGTTCATGTGTCCCCAGGATGCTGGGGATCTGCACTCACGACATCATGCTTTCATCACAAGCCCTTCACCAACTGCGCCATCTCTCCAGCTCCGCTAGAGGTTTTCATGTTCCTTATACTCAAATTAGAATTCATTTATATTTAAATTTTCATTTTTAAAATATTTTATTTATTTATTTGAGAGAGTATTGTGTGTGTGTGTGTGAGAGAGAGAGAGAGAGAGAGAGAGAGAGAGAGAACTCCAGTCACATGCACCACCTTATGACTGGCTTCATTTGGGTACTGGGGAATCAAACTCAGGTCCTTCTGCTTTGTAAGCAAATGCCTGAACCACTAAGCAATCTCTCCAGCCCCTTAAATTTACATTTTAATTTGAGTACTGCTAAGTCAAAAGCAATGCTTGTTCACTGTGTTTTATATTGTCCTGTGCAAAGCTATATGCTGGATATCAATGTGCACATATATAAATTCTCCTGCTATTTTGTAACTTATCTACTGAATAATAGATCTTACATTTTACAAAAGTGCAGGTGAAAAATTTCCTCTGGTGCCTGTGCTACTGTGATTTCTTCTTGAATGTTAAGGAATCTGACAGCTGTCACTTCAGACATCAATCGGGGCAGTGCAGGCAGGATACAAATGGTGCTCACTGTAAATTACAGATCTATGTCATAGTAATATCACTATTTGTTTTTAGTTTGCATCTGACCCTCAGCTACCATAAAGCAGCTCGTTGAGAATTCTACTGACATCCATTCCTTGCACATAACAAATCTTGGGAAGTTTTCCTAAGTCAGGAAAAAAAGATGTGCTGGAGGACTGTGTGGTTTCTGATTTGCTTTGTCATTTGATGGATGAGAGAGTGATAATGTGTGATCAATGAAGCAGTCATGGTGACAAATCAGCTTAATACAACTTGCAAAGAGTTTTTTTTTTAAGTTTCAGCTTCTTAGTCTGCTGTCATCATTCAAGATCATTCTACTCAGCATAGGAAACACGGACTTTGTAATGCTTACATCTCTTAAATCACAAGTCAATGCACTGTTTTCTCTCATCCAGGGAAAATATAATCAAAAAATTGTAGAAAGCTACAGATTGTTTCTGTTTATTGCCGAGGAAATGGGGAGCGGGCTTGGGTAAGGTACAAAGGATTGATGGCTATGAGGTTTTCAAAGCTCAAGAACTATGAGATTTTCAGAGATCCAGTGCTCGAACAAGAAAACAAAATACTGGTAATTCAGAAACCAGTGCTTCCTTTTTGTGCTTTATAAAATAAAGTGTTCATACATCCTATGATATTCCCAACATAAACTTTTGATTGGGAAATTAATATGAAGTGAGAGATAATTTTTTATAGTGAAATATAGAGATTTTGAAGCTGCAGTCATGAAAAAAATTTTATTATTGTTTCTGATCATTTACTCCAGTGGAAATGTGATCGTATACATGTCACCTTGAAGAATTCAGGCTTTGTAGTCATCGCACATTTGAATTGGTGTGATTAAACTAAAACAAATCTGAGTTTTAAGGAACCAAATATCTGATCCTAAATATTTTAACCATTCAAATATCTATTACAACAAAAAGTCCTGGTTATTGGATTGACCAGATAATTAAGTCAAATATTTTCTCTACCCCAGCTCCCTTCTGGAATAAGGCAAAGGGCAATCAGTAGTCAGAGGAATGAAAAAGTACTGCTTTAAAATAATGTTTATTAACCTTCAGTGCACATGGCAATGACAAGGAAGGGTTGTAATAAAAGTACATGGTCTTAGAATTTGCATCTGTAACTTCCCACATTGGATAGTTGGGGTTCTGAGAATTAATATTTGTTTAAAAACCTTACTGTCAATTTAGGGACAACAGATGGCTTTGATCAATTGGACTATACTAGAGTCTTGATCTCAAATATTATGCAAAGATTATATGTCAATGTTTTGGTCGTCAGTTAGGTACTATTAGGAGTTGATAAAACTTTTAGGAACTGAGGTCTTTGAGGAGGTCCTTTCTTGAATTATTGGGAGCATGCCATTGCAAAGGATTTGGAGACTATGTTGCTTTCTTACTTCCTGTCCTCTAAATATGCAATTATAATATGATGCCTTCACCAGAAGTAAAACCAATATAGCTATCTGATCTTGGGCAGTAGCCTCCAAAATCTATGAGATAAATCAAACCTTCTCTTCAAATGTTATTGGCCCACGTATTTCATTGACACAATGCAAAGCTGCCCCAAGCATGCCCTTCATGAGTGGTTATTATGTCATCTGAGTTTAGAAAAATCCTCATATACAACCCTTGGTCATGTCTTATAGAGAACATAGAATTAATGGGAAAAAAAAAACTTCCAAATGCTCATATGGAGAACATGCCATGTCAAAAATACCTTTAGAGAAATAAAATGAGGACCAAGATAAATATTTTAAATGAGGTAAAGGTCAATGGACCGATCATGAATAAGGCTTATCAATGAGGTGGTAGACAGTTTAGGAGTCTAAGAAGAAAGCTGGTGGCTGAGTGAACACACTTATATCCCCCAAAGTTAGACATGATGGCAAACTCAAAGCATTCAAGGGCTAAGCTAGATCTTCTTTCTGTGACTTTCATTCCTCCATCTAGGACAGGGCATGCCCTAACATTGTCCTAACATTCTCTTGCATTGGAGTATGTTTCCTCACACAATATTCCAGGCTTCTTTTGTTTAAGTAAATGAGAATTGACTATAATGGAATGGAGGTGGGTAGCTCTGACCGCCTCATAAGTCTGTAATGAGGTAACAACACTGGAAGATTTTGAACACAGTCAGGAATTTGGATACCCCATAAGGGTTAAATATTGACTGTACCTGCTTCAAAATGTTTTAACAAGCTAACATTAAGCAAAACTTAAAGGCAGACATTTGACAGTGGGAAAATGAAGGAGTCTGCAAACAGACTTTAGGGAGACACCAGGAGATTGGCCCAGAGATGGCAGACTTGAGGCACAGCCTGTCCAGAGATAACCAGCTGCCCAGTGTATCTTAAGCCATAAGAAGCCACTTGCTGATTTGCCATACCGAGAAGCAGAAATAACAGTTCAGACAGCTTCAGGTCATATAGCTTTCAGCTCTCATGTACTCACTTTCTTCATTTTGCAGCCAGAATGTCCCTACTCCCCATGCCAAGGCTAATAAGACCTCCCAGCACCCACCAGCCAGGGTGAAAGTTTGTTTTCAGGGTCATAGTGCCATTGGAACCTGAGATGTCAATCACTCAGTGCCACGGACCAGCTCTGCCAGAATGCTGGGACTGAAGGATCAGGGCCTTGGAGAAGTGGGCAGAGATTCGGCTAAGTGACAAACAGACACAGACTCAAGGCGAGTGTATCTGAGTGTGATTTTACTGAGCATTTGTCAGAGTTATATACAGTTGATTATTGTAACGCAGTATTTTTTGCTTATACATGCAGTTACAGTTCCTCGAAACTCCTTAAAGCAGAAATCCAGAGGTTGCAGCAGAAAGCTCAAAGCTAAAATAGATTTATAAGCTACCAACCAAGGTGAAGAGAACCTTGTTGAATGTGGGGCATAAAGGTTGTAAGAGGCACAGGGTGGGAAGCAGTATCCTAAGACACCAGAGACGCACTGATGCACTCATAACCCCATGATAAATACTAATAACCCCTCTGAGGAGCACCTCAGTGGAATGGGTGTGGGGAGGAGGGGATATAAGAGAATAACACAAAAGTATTTAGATCAACACACCATTATCTTGTAAAATAAAATTACTAATTTAAAAATATCCAGCTTGTATCTAAAGAATATTAATTATTGATTTGTTTCATTTCTCTATACTCTCCTGAATATTCTTTGCAAATTATTTGCCTCCACTTGTATTTTATACTCTATTTCTCTGGTTAGTCTTATGTTTAAATTATCTTAACAGTAAAGTAAGTCATTTGCATATATATTATCAAAAGTAGCACACAGCAAGAGGTTGAGCACTTGCCATTTTAACAGAAAACATACATGAATTAAAATACATACAGCTATAATGGAGACCCAGATTATCATGCTTGAATATAAATCTGCATCAACTTAATTTCAATTCCTAAATAAGGAAAATAGAAAGCTTAAAGAATATATACAATATATTAATTACTTAATTATTCTGAAAGATAAATCTGCATCAACTTAATTTCAATTCCTAAATAAGGAAAATAGAAAGCTTAAAGAATATATACAATATATTGATTACTTAATTATTCTGAAAGATTCATTTAGAGGCATGCATGCCTATCTAATCAAGTAACATCAATACCTTTCTGTTTTAATTATGAAAAATGCAGGACTTTATCAAGATTCAGTAATGTTATGTTTAAAAGAGCATCTCTCAGAGGCTAGAAAGATGACTCACTGGTTACAGTGCTTGTTGCACAAACATGAAGACTGGATTTCAAATTCCCAGAATTCATGCTAATGCTGGTTGAGTGTGGCAGCTGCCTGGAACCCCACCCACAAGAAGCAGAGACATGCTATGATATGGACAAGCTTGCTGGATGAAACTAAGGAAGTAAAACCTGGACTCAAGTAAAGGCTCTACCTCAGTAAAAGAGGAGAGTCATCAAGGTACACACTTTAGATCAACTTCTAGCCTACACACACACACACACACACACACACACACACACACACACACACACACCATCTATGTGCCTATACCCAAACCACATGTGGATACAAATACATATCTACACATGTGTACAGTCACATGATATCTACATATGTACACACATCATGTTCATATGTGCATACACACATCATAGATGCACGCAAAAACTGAATAAGAAGCAAATCTGTCTATCAGCTGTAATCTGTATCTCTCATCTCTTTATCTCTATCTATCTATCTATCTATCTATCTATCTATCTATCTATCTATCTATCTATCTATCTATCTATCTATCTAACACATAGTGGAAGAAACTTCCTTCAGAAAACAGAAATCCAGCCCAGTTGATGTGAGTATAGTATCTACTTTCTCTTTTTTCTTGGGTAAGGAAAAGTCAAGGAGCATGTGGAAAGTATATTTTTCAGCCAAAGGTTAATGATAGGATATGTTCACCTGTCCAAGCGAGCCAGCACAACAAAGAACAGCCCATGTTTGTATCTTGGTGCTTACTAGAGACCTGTGGTCAAGGTTTTGCTCAGTACCAGCTGGTTTTTGTAAATGTTTCTTTGAAGCCATTCATTACCTCCAATGGGGCATGAACAGTAGACCATAGGGCCGCCTGAAATCATAACTCGATGAGATCACTTGAAGCAAGTTCAATGGGCAGGTCAGTCTAGCTTCTCTAACAAAAGTAGTAAATAACAGGGTTACGAAGATATACAATTCAGCTAAAGGAACTATTTGCAGACTTTACAAGTCCTTTGTCATATCTACCCTCATTAAAATATGTGTGTTTCTTTGTGAATCTGAGATAATATTCATAGGTCTATATCATGCCTTCTGTGGTAAAGAGAAACACATATACCCAACTATTTTCACAAGTCTTTATAGGTATATGCCTAAGTTTATGCTTGCATTTTAAGTCTGTGTATGTGAAGAAAGATGGAAATACACTTAAAATGATGACATTTTTGTGAGAAAAGCAAGTTTGAATATGTGGCTGAATTCAAAACATATAATTTCGCTTTTCTTTTGAAACAGGCTGTCAGGCCTTTCTCCCAGCTAAAGCAGTGGGATCACATTGCAGTAGGATACAGCCAGTTGGAGCACTATTCTGGAATTATAGAAACTGACTCCTGAATTCGTTCACCCATGAGTGAACTAGCTGCTTCTCAGAGTAGAGCCTGAAAGAAGGAAAATTGACTCTGGTTCATTTAAGCCACGAATGAACCCACTGCTTCTGCTGACAGGTGTATAGAGGTAGTTTTATGGAACAGAACAAAATAACAGTAATACATGAGAAATTAGCATTGCATGGGCAAAGGACAGGCCACATGTGACTGAGGAATCTGCATTACATGAATGAGGCAATAGGAGATTTGAATCTAAAAGATTCTTTACACATTTTCTCAAAGGATATAGGGGCAGGACCAGAGAGCTTTGCTGACATAGAACACACACACACAGAGAGAGACACACAGACACACACACACACACACACACACACACACACACACACACACATCATCACTGACTCTACCATGCTAAGTCCACGTGCTGCTTTCATTCTTTCTATGGGCTTTGAGGGTCAGTTGCTTTCTATGGCAGTTAGTACATCTCACACATTCACACATTGTTCTGGGTCAGGAGTACCAATAGTAACTGAGAAAGAAGCCCAGAGAGCAATGCTTAAATTCAGTCAGCATATTTTACCATTCCTTGTCCATCCAGATCACCTGTGTTGTTCACGACAAAGGTAAACTAGGGCAGAGGAAACCAGATTATATTATTTTAAATAATCTGAGCATTTGGTTGTAAGTTTAATTTCAGGTAAAGTTATAAGATGGAAACTTAACAGACAAAGCATCTCAGCAGTTATTTGTAAAGCCAATAAGAAATATTACCAAAGTTCTTTCTCATATTTATTGTCACAGTTCATTCTTACAGTTCATTCCCACAAGTATGAAACTTATTTAATTTGACAATGTGCTATTAATGAAACCGAGTCTATTTCTCACAGAGCTGTAACTGGCACTGTAAAAAACAAAAGGTAAACAGAATATAAGCTATGGCTGTTTCTGAGAGATAATACTCAGCGTGCCTTTTACACTGCTGTGTAACTTTTTTGGCAGAGGGTGATTACCAAATTAACTTTATAAATAAAACTTTTTTACATGATAATATAGTTGAAAGATAAAATCAGTGGAGTCATACAGTAGTTTTAATAGAATATTCCATATATTCTCTGAAATAAATACACAAGCAAGCATAATGGGATGGTAAGTCACAAGAGTGTCGGTTGAGAGGTCAATCACTTATCCATAGGCTCAGGAATGTGGAAGAGCTTTCCTAATACAGTAGACTTAATGATAAAATTAGTACATTGTGTATTTCTTGTTTTAATATTTAACCTTTCATATCTTTTGGATGTTCAGCCATATTTTCTCATCCTTTTAATTTTATTCCAAAGCCTTTGACCAGTTTCCATATGATATTACTTATGCCTGTAAATCTTGATTCTACTGTGGGTATAAATGTTAACTGAACATCACCATCAGAAAACTTTAGAGCTCAGCTCATAATGCATTTTCCAAGGATATCATCTTTATATACAGCATTTCAACAATAAAAGAAATTTTATATCAAAGTGCAAAAATATATGCACATATGTACCATAAATATTTGACCTAAAACATAAAAACTTCATGGAATTCTACACTGTAAATACGAGTAATATTTTATTTTAATTTAATCATTCTGGTGTACCACAGAGAAGATAGAAAAATTTCCTTCTGATCAAAAATGATTTTTTAAAGAAGGGGGAAATACAGGAGTAAGAGACTTGGAAAGAATCAGTTGGTAAAAAAAAATACTGTAAGAAATACTCCCCCACTGGAGATCAAAATACCTCATACATATTATTAGACCCTCCATTGTGATGTGAGATCAGTCTCCTGTAACACTGTAAGAAGACATTCCTTCAGTCTAGAGCCAGGGTGTTTATTTATATGTCTTTTTTCCTGTTTTTTTTTTTTCCCCTTGGCTGTTATGGGATAATGGGACTCAAACTCTGATTTTTGTTGTTATGTAAATGTTCTACCATTGACCTATATGACCATGACCACCACACCGTGGGGTGTGCGTGTGTATGTGTGTGTGTGTGTGTGTGTGTGTGTGTGTGTGTGTGTGTGTGTGTGTGATACAGAGTTTCTTCATGTAGTGTAGGTGGGCCTGGAAGTCACAATCCAGCCTTAGTCTCTGCCTTACTAGTACTGGGCTCAAAAGAGTGCTCCCACACCAAGCCCAGCAGTGCTTAAGAAAACACTGATGTGAACAACAGCATGGCACAACACGCTTAACCTTCCTTTTGAAATTTTAATGATTTTAATTGAATTATTTGAATTTGTATAAAATTAGAGAGGTATCCCAGGAACCCAAACAAATTCCTCTCATCCAAGACAGGATTTCTGCCTATCAGTTCCTCTACTTTGCAAATTGATAAAATTGTTCTATTTTCTCTCAGTCCTATGCTGAACCAATGCTTAGTCTAGTCTGGATGAACCCTGTTCCCTCGGTTAGCACTCCTCGTTCACCATTCTTTATTGTTCACTCAGCTGGTTCTATTGCCACCAGTTTTTTTTTGTCTTTTCAAAGTTTTGTCTTAAACCTGGATGAGAAGGCTATCTGATACTTAACATTATCATTGGTGCTATTTTAAAATTTCAGGTATAAAATATATCCTTCAACAATATTTTCCTTATTACTAATCTTTGAGCTCTTTAAATCTTACATACATTCAAGCAATAAAGTTTGAATGCTTTAGGACAAAGAAGTATACATAGGTGAGTGAAATTTCAAGACCTAGTTTCAGGGTGTACAGAATTTGAACAGAAAGCAGGTATTGTTATTATGTACATTCGAGAACAACAGAACTACTATCATTTATAGCTGATCTATTTTAATATTTAATTAGAGAGGCACAGTGTGTTGAACAGGGCATTTGAGGTTTCTGATCTAGACAATACAAGGGTGTTGGTTGGTTTGACATGGAAAGTCAGCTCCTAACTGCCTTTCAGGAACTTTCAGGAGGCTTCAGTGCATTGGCACATGGGCATCTCTTTAACTCTTCCCTGAGAGCAAGAGGACATGGAGATATGGGGCAAGGAGGGAAAAGGGGAGAAAGGGAAGAACACAAGTTGCCACAGTGCCTCTCATGACCCAATCTCATAAATCATATATTGCATATTATTAAAAGTCAGTTGGTGTATCCAAACCACACTCATGAAAATACACAACCAACTGAAAACCAATAGGCATGCCTCTCTAGGTACCATGTTTCAGGCGGGCCAATCAAGCAGTGACTTTGTTCATTTAAGTAAATATCAATTACTTATATTTATCATATTTGTTATTTTGAAATTTTAATGCTGAACCAAAGATGTTGATTTTGCATGAGTGTAATCATTTATCTTTTTTTAAATGAAATTTTTCTCATATGAACAGATACATATGCAATTATCTTTCTTCTCAGACCATTTCATTTCTAATGATACTATCAAATAATGTAGAGATTTATAATAGTGATCAATTTTATAATTTTCTTCCTCTTACTGGGAAGACCATTAATATCTTACTGTTATACCAGTGTAATTATTTTTGATACATAAGTATCTGTGTGGGTTGGTAGCTATCCCTTATCAAAATTGATTCAGAGTGTGAGTTCCTTTTAATATGTACTTTGTTGTTTTACATAACATGAATTGAACTCTTCCTATAGTTATTTTGAAAATGAAACAGAAGAAAGTAGCATTTAAAGAATCTGTCAGAATAGTAAAAGAAAACACCAAGACCTCTCTAATGCTGGATTCCAGAAATCTCTTCCTTTTCTTTAAAATGAGATATGGTGTCAGAAGAAATTGCTTTTTCTATGCAACGTCATAATCAGTGTTTTTTGTTGATATATTCCTGTCTAGAATGCGGCCTGACTCACCTCTCCTCTGGACTGCTAGCATCTGGACCACTGAAACATGTGAAAAAAATAAATAAATGAGGAAGCAACTTAAGATGCATATCAAGAATGTGGCACTAAAGTTTTATGGTCATTTCCATTCTGTTTCTATATCTTGTTTTATCATTATTATTGACAACCTTTATACATACATACAATATACCTTGATCAATATCCCCTCCCACCTCCCTCAAGTTTTCCCCTCCCATTTCCCCATACACTAAATCCCTTCATTCCAACTTGGCCTGTCTTCTATTTTGTTGTCATTATATTTTTTCCTTCCTTTTATCCTGGTATTGTGTAGGTAGCCCCAGCCCTGTGAGGTCATGAATACCTTGTCCACTTTGTATCTGGAAGACAGTGTTGTAAAGCATTCCTCTCATTAATTGGCTCTAACATTGTTTCTTCCACTTCTGTCTGGAGCCTTCTTCTTTTTAATCTTTCAATTTTGCATCCCTTGCTTTTCTTTTTACATCAATGAATATGCGACCTGGGCTCCTACTTTTCTTGCATTTGAGCAACACTGATTCAGAGTTCACCTTCTGCAATTTATGACAGTCATGTATTTTATGAGATAATGCTTGGGTAGCCTTTCTCTTATTTAGTATACAAGTTGGCTATGTCCTCATTTTGTACATTTATACTATAAACTTGTAAATTTCCATCCCCTTTTCTTCCAGTGCAGAGTAAAATGTGTATATCTAGGCTAATAGATTAATTATTGCTGGCCATTATTTCTAGCTCTAGCCCAGGTTGACCTGGAATTCACTATATACTCTCAGAATGGCCTCAAACTCACAGAGATCCTCCTACCTCTGCCCCCTAAGTGCTGGAATTAATGCTGTGCACCACCACTCCTGGCTCTAGCATTTTTCAGGGAACATTTTTGAGACTAAATACTACACAAGCTCTTTCTCTAGGTTCCAGTTCAAGTTTGAGACTTTAAGTTTTAATCAGCCTATCAAAATTTCATCTTTATTTTATCTCACTCAGAGAATATCATTGTGCAAGGTCAATAGTGTTAACATGCAAAGATTACCCCAGAATTCACTTATTCATTTTATCTTGTGCAATAAAAGAACATAATCTCTGTAGATACTATAGAAAAAAAATGTTGAGACTATTATCTAAAATTTATTTATTATGTAATAGGTAGACCACACTAAAATTATTTTGACTAATAAAATACAATGATTGTCTTAGTATTTTAGGTACCTTACATATGGTATTCCAATGTTTCCAGCAGAAGTCTCAATTTTAAAAATCTTTTTGAAGTCTGCTCATTTGTCTGGCAGGGTACCACTTCACTTACCCGTCTTTGTTCCTTAACATTCAATGATGTTTCTAGTATATATTTTCATCTTTGTTGAATTTGATTCAGTTTTGTCAATAAGAAAAGTGTCTCTTTGATACATGCTTTCCTTTTAAAAAATATTGATTTACTTGTAAGAAGAGAGTGGTCAAAGTGAGACAGAGAGAATGGGCAGGTCAGGGCCTCTAGCCACTGCAAACTGGACTCCAGTTGCATGCACCACTTTATGGATGTGGCTTTGCGTGGGCCCTGGGCAATCCGACTCAGGTCACTAGGCTCTGCAGGCCATCTCTCCAGCACCATGATTTCCCTTTGTTACTCCAGACACTTTCACTGGAATAGCTCAGTTAAACAATTTTAAAAAGCGGTACTCTCTTTACATTTCTCATTTATTATTCCCTGTTACTAAATTTCCCTTTTCTGGAGTTGGAGAGATGGCTCAGGTGTTTGAAGTGCTTGTTCATAAAGTTTTACAGTCAGGTTTCAATTCCCCAGTACCCACCTGAAGCCAGATGCCCAAATTGTCTATACATTCTTCATCTGACATCTGTCTGTCTGTCTCTCTCCTTTCAAATAAATAAAAATATTTTTGAAAGTTCTCTTTTCTAGCTTCCAAAGGGTTTTATGAAGTTTCATATTCACTTAATTTATTTTATTTTTTCCATATTTATTGTAAATAATTAGAAACATTACATGAGCAAGTCTTATGGTGTTATCCCATTTCCCTCCTCCTGGGAAACTCCGTACATGAGCTTACTGGACTGGTCCATGGGATAGGGGGTTATGGATTTTATAAGAGGTAGCCAGAATTTTTTTTTCTTTCCCCACCATGGCTCTTTGATGCTATTAGGTTTTATTGTTCTTAAAATTGTTTTTTTTTACTATCATGTTAATTCAGTTTATTCAAATTCTGAAGTAATATTGGATATTAAATTCTTTCCTGGTATCTATATTATCATATCTTCACTTTCTGAATATAATGACACATTTAACTTCTATTATATTTTGTGTTTAAACAATGAACCATATTAGATTATAATTTTTACTCTTCTCATTTCTAAACAGAAGTCATTGTAGTATCTTTTATTATTTATTTCTTTGGATGTTTATAGTTTTAATTGTAAATATATTTAATATCTTGGGTTAATCTTTACATCTATGTATTTTGTTTCTTAGTATATATTTATAGTTGAACCTATTGTTAAATACTATTGAGTTATATCACTGAAAAGAATAAAAGCTTATCCTTATGAGGTGATATTGGAATTTGTTGAGATGGTTTTACTCTAGATTTCAGCACAGATGTTCAAGGTTTTAAAAGATGCTTAAGAAAAGAACAGTTTGTACCAGTGTATGACTATGAGCTTCTCAAAAGTCTTAGTGTCTTTTTTTGTCTTGTTTTGTTCTTGTTTTATGAAACAGGGTCTCTATTTGTAGCACACACTGGGCTGAACTCTCAGTGTATCCCAGACTAACCTCAATCAATGCTAATCTTCCTGCCTCAGTCTCTTCATTTCTGGGGTTTTGGAATGAGCTAAACCCACTTACAATGTTCAAAGAATGTGGTAGGTTAAATGAAAATGCTTTTGTATAGTTGTTTTCATATTAAATTATTTTTATACGTGGGCTAATAAAGTAATTTATGAGGTACATTGTCCAGGGTTATAGGCCGAGAAAAAAAACACAGAACAAATAAACACTGTTAGTGTCAGGAGAAAGAAACTAGCATATTTGGCTGTAAATATGGTTTCTTTTCCTTCTTCTTTCCCCTTAGATTTCCTCTTGTTTTTATCTTGATTCTGAACTACTGACCAGAGTTCTTAGATAGGACATTTTCATGCCTAGAATGGCATTTATATCTTTAAGAAAATTTATTTCAGAGAGAGAAAGAGAGATAGAGAGAGAATGGGCACACACCAGGGCCTTCTGCCACTGAAAATAAACTGCAGACACATGCACCACTTTGTGCATCTGGCTTTACCTATCTACTGGGGAATTGAAGCTGGGCCATCAGATTTAAGAAGCAACCATGCCCAGCCATGACATTTCTTAATCCCTAGTAGAACTCCATTAAAATGTGAAATCTAGTTAATAACTGTTGTGGTCAGCTTCCTAGTTGCTGCGCAGAAAGAACCCAAATAAAAGCAGCTTGTTGAGGAATGGGTTTATTTGGCTTACAGACTCGAGGGGAGACTCCATCCTGGCAGGGAAAACGATGGCATGAGCAGAGGGCTGGACATCGCCTCTGCCACAGCACTGCAAACAGCGGCAGGAAGGTGTGCCAAACACTGGCAAGGGGAAGCTGGCTTATAACCCCCATAAGCCTGCCCCCAACAACACAGCTTCATCGAGGTTGTAAAACCCAAACTGCCATCAGCTGAGGATCGATCTATCAGAACACATTCATTTGTTTGTGGGGGACTCCTGGGTCAAACCATGACAATAACAAAACCTTATGAAATAGCACTAATTTTATTCTGTTAAATTTAATCCATTGATTTGTCTTACTTTTTCAGTTGGATTGACTTTTTTTATTGTTGCTAACATGATGCATTGTTCATTTTGAAAAGCTTATTCCCTCCCGCAGTGATGTGGATCCTCCAGATGTTGACATACTTCCTACTCTAACCATCTTTATGCAACCTCTATCACATTGGCAAGGGTGTTATACACCTACTTTAATGGTTGAGCTCTCAGCAACTTGCAGATTTCTGCTTTGATATGTTCTGAGTGTTCTCAGTGTCTACCACCATTTTTCTGGCACAGGTTGCCAGGCTCACAGTGTGAGGAGCACTCATGCTTAACTTCCCATTTCCTCTGTGGTTTTGCCTGGACCCTGGCTGATGGGCAAGAAATGGCACATCTCACGATGTTGATGGATTTTAGTGCTCCCAGTTTTCCCCAATATTCTATTGTGTAGAAGATTCCTCCCAGTTGAAGAGAGGAAAGAGGCTGCAATTTAGGAAGTCAGGTCTGGGAAACCTGAAACTTAAAGGTGAAACACCGACTCTCCAAGGTTATGTTAATGACAATCTGCAGCTTTCCTGGATGTTTGGTGGTAGAAAGTTTGAGAGATAAGAAGTCAACAAGTCCTATGGATGGCAAGACCCCACCCTAAGGCTATGTAAAGGGCAAACAACTGTTTGGAGCAGAGAGACTCTCTGATGGAGATGCCTGCAAGTGGTGTAGTGTGCTCCAGAGAGGCAGCTTCCAGGAGTTGTTGCCTGTGCTGAGGAGGGCTTTCTGGCGATGAAGCTGCCTTTGAGTTGAAGCAACTATGCAGAAGGCTTTCATCCAGGATGGGATGAGACTTCAAAGGGAGCAGCTGCACTTGCATCATCTATTGCTCCTGTAAACAACCCCTCACCCAAATCTGGAGTTCACCCCTATAAACTCTATTTCAACAAACCTGTTTTCAGCTTAATCATTCTTTCTTTGGTCAGTCTTTTGTGCCCTATCTGTAGGAGACTTTGTGTGTGTGTCACCTAAAGCAAAAGGTTTTCAGGGTCATCTCTAAAAGCGAAAACACATTCTCCAACAGACAGTGAAAGCAGCCTGGGTAAAGGGGATAAGCATTGTTAACAGAGATACTGATGGGTAAAGCCTCTCTTTTGGGTCAAAGACTAGTGGAAGCTTCTGTCTAACATCTATGACCATCATCTGCATAGGATTCTGACTTGATTCCCAGTACCAGCTATGAGTTTCTTCCCATTGAGCAGGCTGCTTATCCAGTCATAGAGCCATTGGTGCCCTCCCAGGCTGAGTGCCACCATGGCACAGGTGTGTACATCTTGTTCTGCTTGATGAATCTAACAAGACCTTCAGCTTGTGTGTAATGTTGGTGAGAACACTGTGGAAGAATGGACAGAAAGATTGTAAGAGGTAAAGTGTCGGAACTAGTATCCTGAGGCACCCCTCCCACACACGCACACAGTGACTGACTGCTGGTCTCTAACAATCATACACTTAACCTCATGGTGAATACCTGTATTCTCATTCTGGAGGCATCTGGGTGGATCGGGGATGAGTAGAAGGGGAATGGAGCCAACACATGGTTTTTCCATACAAGAATGCATACAATTAATAAAAAATTAAAAAGAAATCTTGTTAATTCCTCTCCTGAAAAGAATTAAAATTTTAACATATCTGTAACTCAAGTTGTCAGATACAAGTTTTCCCACATTTAATTTTCACCAGTGATTCAATTTTTGTCATGGATATCTATTTCTCTCTCTCTCTCTCTCTCTCTCTCTCTCTCTCTCTCTCTCTCTCTCTCTATATATATATATATATATATATATATATATATATATATGTGTGTGTGTGTGTGTGTGTGTGTGTGTGTGTGTGTGTGTGTGTGTTAGCATATTCAAAATATCTGGTTCATTTTAATTTTGTACAAAATCAATCAATATCAATAGTAATCACTCTAGATCACTCTAGTTTATAAAAGTTATTCTGTACATTGTATTTCTGTTATTGACTTTATTTGATGTTCTTTTCAGCTACATTATTATCAAGTTGTTTTGTTACTAACTGTTGCTTTGACATGATTGATTTAATTGTCTTTGAATGCAATATGAACCACTCCTGCTGATTAGTATAATTAATGAGCTGCTCACTCAGATTATTTGTTATAACCATTTTGGTTCAAATCCAAATTAAAATTATTTAACATTTATGTGGTTTTCATTAGCTACACAGTAGATGCAAGGACAATTCAAAGTGTATTGCTAAAGTACATTCACACATACTACCAAAATTCTCAGTATGAAAGAATAATAATATCAATGGGGCACTAGCCACAGTTTGCCATTCTAGAAGTTAGGGTAATTTTGATGACATCCAAATGACGTGGTTTTCTGTGAGGATTTCTAAAGTAGCTCAAAGACAATGAGTGGTAGAGATAATCCAACCCAGAGGATGTCATTTGTAGAATATCCAATAATAATTTCTTGTCTCAAAGCTTTCCACAACCTCAAAAATTTATATATATGCTTTAATATTTTCTTGAAACTTGAAATTATGAAGCTTTTCTTAATTTATTTCCCATATGTCATGGTTTGATACAGGCTGCTCTTCCTTCCTCCCCTGGCTGCTGGTGCTGGTTCTTGACTTACACTAGACATTGGAACCCAGTTTCCTCGGCCTCACATCATGGACTGAAGAGCAGCCGCTCCCCAGGGATTCATCAGGCCTTTTGAGCTGGATTGAGACTGCTGAGACATCCATCCATGTGGACTGAACAGCTACTGGTTCCTTACCTGTGGGCCTACAGACTGCTACTATTGGACTGCCGTAAGCTATCCCAGTAACTTCCTTTTTTTATATATCCATTCTATCAACTCTGTTTCTTCTAGAGAACCCTGACTAATACACCATACATGTAGCACATTTCATGCAGATTGGCGTGGAAGTGTATTAAATAAATACCACATACGTTCTACAGTAGCTACTCAGAATGGCAAGTGGATTGTAACTCAGTTCTAAATTTAACTCCTGAGACTTTCAGGGAGTGGGAGAAGGAACATTCTTTCATCTTTAAATTAACTTATAATTCATTAAACAGCCTAAGATTTTAAAGAAAACATCCAACATTCAAATTTTCTTTTGATTTGCTGTTACAAATCTCATGTTGCTGCTATCCACTTAATTGTCACTAGAAGAATATCTACTGAACATCTGGCCACACCTTCCTTATACCAGAAATTTTCTATTCTAATAAAAACAGTAAAAAATTGCACACAGATTTTATGTGAGTTGAGAAAGTTGAATCTATCAGAAGTGAATGAGAAAAGTTTTCCTTTAAAAATAAGAATTCTCTTCTGTTTAAGAGCTATTTGGGGGGAATTAACACTTTTGCTTATCCATAAAGAGGAAAGACCCTAAAAGAGGAAAGACTCAGCATTATTTTGAATAGAGGAAATCAAACACTGTGATATGTCAGTTCCCAATTACTCAGCTGGGAAGTACTTGTTGGGTGAACCACTCTGTGCTTGTAGCAAGGGGCAAAGGTTACCACAATAAGGCTGTCTTTCTACAGTACAAGTCTACACAGTTATTTTCTTTTGGCCTACCAAGGTCAAGTGACAACTTTATTTCATCCCAACAGCCAGTGTTCCAATATCTTCACACAGTTGGCGATTAAAGTAGATCTTTATTTGCACTACACATTTAATATCTATGACATTAAATAAGAGCTCTCTTAGGAGTTTTATAAGTTGTGAATCACAAAGTTCCCAAACATTTGGCTTCTGAAGAATACAATTTTTTCTAAATTTAAATGAATAAAATTCTCAAAGCCAGATTCTGACATGCATACATTTTAATCATTTTCAAACTGTGTGTGTATGTGTATGTGATCAGTTGTGAGTATTGTACATTGAATTTAAGGCTTCATAAATGTGAGGCAATTGTTTTACCAATGAGTTGTACACTCTAATCCCTAACACCATGATTTTAGCATCACTTATTTTTTTTTTAAAAACTATGGAGCATTAGCTCTTAGATTTTTAAAGGAAGGGTGGAATCAGAGTAATGTGATATCATGCAGTAGCAAATGGATGCCAGTGAAATATTGATTTTTAGAACATTAATGGGGGAAGTAAATGTACATTCAAATACATTTCTAAGAATATGTTAATTTATAAATAATGTTTGCATGACAGTCGATGTAGATATATATTTTGAAACAGGTTTTACAGTGTTTATGTATAAATATTTGCAATTTAATTTATAATGCTACAGATGTGAATCTTAAATTCTTTGGACATTTATTTATTTTAAATTTCATTTTGATTAATCATTTGAATAAATTTGTTTGATATGATTTAAAATAAATAATTGAAACTGATAAAGTAGTAATCATATGGAATGATGCAGCTCTGAACCATGAATATTCACACCAAGACACATGTATGAACACGCTGGTGTTCATGTCATTGCTTTTACTCTAGCTGCAGTGACCAACCCTTAAAAGAATGTCTGCAATTATGATGAGCTCATTATAGAAAAAAGCTCTTCAGAACAGCATATGGCACTTTAATTTAAATTCACTTCAGGGTAAAAAAAAAGATCAACAATAGAGTGTAATGGAAAATAAACAGTTATCTATGGTTCTTTAAATGTAGCAAAGGACTTTTGGATGGGAATATAACATTATACTTAAACATGGAAGGCACACTATGTATCTTTTCCATGATGTGAAGGGAATCCTAGAAACAGTTTCATCAATTAAACATGGAAATGTTCTAGCAATCATTGCCTTCCCTCCCCACCATTCCTTCCTCATCCATTGGCTTTCCATTCATTTCCTTTATTCCCCGTTACATCATGCACCATTCCATGTGCTTAGGAACACGGGAATTTATTCCCACATGGCTCATTTCAATGATTAACAGCCATTAATTTTGTCAAACGAAAATTGAAATAATATATGTAAGGAACTTGTGATCATTTTCTTTTAAGCAATAGAACATTTTATAATAGACAGTGCACAGGAAATTATATATGCATCCCTTATGGTATTGATGATTTGCAGTATTTTTCTCCCATAGGCAAAATGATGTTGATCTCTGTCATACAAGCAGGCCGACTTGCTAGGAGCTCTACTTGTGAAATCATTGTAAATTCACTACAGTTAATTTAAACTATAGTATGTAGGTGATCTCTTCTAATCGTGGATTGTTGAACAGGATTATACACCTCTGACATGTGAGAAGTCACTTAGAAATGTGAAATTGGTTTGAAGATTTTCAATCACGTTATGAATACTATAAAGATTTAGAATAGTCATAAAATCATATAGAAACATATAGATGTCTTAATGCCCTTGCACAGTCATCTACATTCCCTATATCAAAGTCATCTGTTTATATCCTTAAAACACAAAAGTTAGATCATGTCCTTGATTTACTGAATGGATGTTTCTATCATGCTCATTAATTCTTGCAAATTCTGGGAATATATAAGCATGTAATCACAGATCTCATTAATGGCAAATATGGGAATGAAATATTTTAAAGTACTTGTCAAACCTTTTCCAAATTTTTTTATTGTCCATAATGAGTTACAATATTTAGTGGGCAAACAATGAGTTGTTATCCCCAATTCCCTGCTGCCCTCCCCTCCCCACTCCACTGGATAACCTCCTCCATGGGTCCTTGTGACAGGGGCCCATGGATAGCCTAGTATTCAGCCAGGTTCTCCTGGCCATGCCTCTGGATAGTCTCCCCCACCACGGCTCTTATAATCTTTCCATCCCCTCTTCCGCATAGTTCTCTGAGTCGTGGTGGATGAGTATTATTAAGGCTGCTTTAAGGTTGTGAGTTTAGGGGTCTTTCTGTCGAAGATTGTTGGTTTCTGTCTCACTGGCTTATCCTGTGTTGATTTAATGGCTGTGTCTGTGGGTCCCTTTTTATCCCGACATTCTCTGTGGGTTTCCATATGGATCCTTTTCCAAATTTTAGCATCTACCAACTGTATCTTATCCTCTAAGAAGTCATTTGACATTCAATGAGTCATTGCCAAGGTGGAAGCCTGTCTTATAGCTGGGTGCAGGGACAAAAAGCCAGACATCAGCTACTTTGATGGAGACCTCAACATTCACTTTCTTTTTTCATCATAATAGATACAAATCTGCTCAACTGTTCAGCAATGTGCATCTTCTCAGATATCTTGTAGATTAAAATATTGTCCATTTTAGTCCTTCTATACCCTAGCTTTATTATATTGTGCAATCCCAAGGAAGAGTAAAACACAAAATTCCTATGTACTCAGTGTGGTATTACATATGAAATAGCATACGTAACTTACATCCCAGGACTTACATCTCAACTAGAGGAGGGAAAGGGAAAATGTGGTGTTCCTTTGTTTCCCATGAATTTTCTGAGTTCATCCCACATGTACGGCATTAAAATTTCATTAGTTCAGATTGTGTGTGTTGGGTTATTTAGTTTTTTAATATAAATTAATTTACACCTTGATGTCAAAGTATGTTCCAGAACATGAGGAATGTGATGATGAGGTGCAGCCAACAGCCAGGTGGGTTGAGTCAAGGTGGATGGAGACAACTGAAGACCTGTGTCCTCTAATGATAACTGAAACAAGAGACAAGAGAGACTGAGTGACTGATCTCAATCTTAAATGAAGAAACAAAGTGGTTTACACCAAGGTGCTGCATTTTATAAGCTACATGAATAGGCCACCGGCTCAGTTCAGAAGTAATAAGGGGTATTCAATGAGGAATACTTTGTCTTTGTTTTATTAAAAATGGATCATACAGAGGGTTTTTTTAGTTATGAAAATGGAGGGGAACCATTGTATAATATGTCATTGAAAAATTGTCTATAGAGGCACACATATTCAAACAAGTTATGGATCAAAGTGAAGAATAATGAATGGGTACACAATTTCATTAAAACACATAGGTCCAATAAACATGAGTTCATTGTAGAAAGATGTAGCTGAAATCTGAACAAAAGAGTGTATTAGATTGGTACAAAGAACTTCAGTAAGGTTTAGAAATATTGTTCTTAAATGTTGTTCTTAAATAATTTATATAAAAAAGTTAAGTAGTCCAGACTAAACAAAATTAATGACCTGAGCTCATCTATATTTAGAGGAATAGAGGACAAAGTTAGGTCATAGAATAATTGTGTTTAATGCAGCTTTTTGGGATAAGTGTAAATAGGCAAATAAAAGCAGTTTTTCTCAGTTAAAATTCTGACTCTAATGCAACAGTATATTTTGTCTGCATGTTTAAGAATTGTAGTAGCTTATTTATATAAATTTAATTTTCTGTTGGAAAATTAAGTATGACAGAAAATTTTTTTAAATATATATTTATTGTCCATAATGAGTTACATTATTTAGTGGGCAAACAGTGCGTTTTTATCCCGAATTCCCCAATTCCTCCCCTCCCCATCCCAAGCAGATACTTTGAGATAAATGTTTCCTTGAGAGACCATGGCTTAGAAAATTGGGCAGAGGACACGATTCAGAGAGAACACAATTACTCCTCCTCAGCACTACCCTTGAGAGTACTACACAAACCAAACCAAATTCTTTTGCTTTTAAAGGAATTTCACCCCTTTTTGGACAAATATAAGTTTAAATGTTACAGTGTTTTGATAAAATACCTCTTAAACCATGACCAATAATTTACCATTAGAATTTTAGCTATTAGAGACAGATACTGATCTCATTACCTATCTTCTTGCCAGACTATCTAACAAATATCTCTGTCTCTCATAGCTACTTCCTCCAAATTAAAATATTTGCACTTGGAGGGAGACCCTTTAGGTCTCAGGTAGCAAACAAAAACTCATATGAGTCAGAAAAATCACTGAAAAATCCACACCCCACACCTGCCAAGCAGCCCTCCCTCCCTGCCATGATTACCCAAGCGGTATCAATGGATGAGGAGAGGAGCCTTTCTGATCACTTCAGCTTCCTTCCACTTATGCAGGGAGCTCTAGAGACATAGAGTGAATCCATCCCATGTTTTGGTGGGCATTTTAGGGCCATTTCTCAGTTGCCCATGTTCCTGTAAGTAACCCCATATCCATAATTGTGTAACAATAAAATCAATCAGTTCATGAAGTTATACTTTTGGGTAATAATCTCTCCCCTTATCTCTCTTTCGCACTCTGTCTCTCTACTAATGATATAGTAGCAGAAGTGAATTTGTTCACATCTTCCCAGGAAAAGACACATTATCTCAAACTTTATATCTACCTATATCTTCTGTCTCTATTTTTATTTCTATATCCATATTTCTTTCTATCTTTATTCTAATCTAGAGAAAATTTCCTGTTTAGCTTATTTACAGTGAAGGTAGGTCAGTAACACTGTCCTTTACTGCATATTAAATGAAAATATCAGTGTAAATTTAACATTTTTTTTCCTGGAAGTAAGTTTTACGAAGTAAATATAAACCTCTGTTTTAATGTCCACATATTATTTTACCTATTTTCTCATCATATATGACAACTTTTAGTATAATACATATCTATGCATTGTTCTCATCATCCACTATCATGACACAGTTATGTAAAGTGGAGAATACAAACTGTCAGCACTCTGCATTAAAATGGCAGGTGAACACACAGAGCAAACTACATGAAATTGAAAAAGAGCCATTTCATAGAATGAACACCAGTAAGGCTATTTATTGACTGAGTCTCATTGGAAAGTATTCAAAAAAGGAGCAAAGTAGAAAGGAAGTTGAGGTGATAGCAATATGTAGTTATAGCAGATGTCAAGACAATGGAACTAACTAAATCAGTATGGAGACTCTTGAAGAAGATGAAAATAAGCCTACCATTTAATCCAGCTAAACCACTTTGGGCATAAACCCTGAAGACTCAACTATTTACAAGAGAGAGACTTGCTAAACCATGTGTTCACTGCTCTATTCACATTAACTGGGAACTGGTATCATCCCAAGATGCCCATTTACAGATGAATGTTAATGAAGACATGGCACGTAAATGCAAAGGAATTCTACTCAGCAGTAAGGAAAAATGAAATAATGAATAATTTTCTAGGAAAATAGATAGACTTGGAAAAAATCATTCTAAGCAAGGTTACATAGGCTCAGAAAGACAAATGATGCATGTTCTCTCTTATATGCAGTTTCTAACCAGAAACTGCTTGAGGTGATTATAAGTGGTAGTAAGCATCAGGGATATTGATATGAACAAGAATGAACCTAGGAGAAAGGGGGAACAGGAAGAGGAGGAGGGACAAGCAAGTCAAGGGAGAGAAAAAAAGAAAAAGAAAGGATAAAAGACACAAGAAGGAAGGAAGGAAGGAAGGAAGGAAGGAAGGAAGGAAGGAAGGAAGAAAGGAAGGAAGGAAATACAAAAAGTGAAAGGAACTTCTGGTGGGTAGGAGGGAAGGAAGTGTGGAGGGTAATTATACAGAACTTATGACAACATGAATCAGTACCTTAGAAACCTTCCCCCTGGATAGCATTCTACAAATAATAGCCCTCAATAAATGAGACAGAAGAGAATAGCCTGGATAGATGTGCCCTGTAGAAGTTGGAGAAAACATAATCATAAAGCTATGGGCTCTAACTGGTAAATCTAGGGCCAGAATTAGGTTACCCACCTTAGTTAACTACTGGTCAAGCATACCTGTGAGTTCACCAAAACAATGCAGGCCACCGCCAAAACACTTGGTTACCTGCCAGAATTAAAAGGTAAGACCCTACTACTGAAGACACCCAGGCTGTGGTGACAGCACATTTAGAAACCATACTAGAACTGAGAGGGAAACCAGTTGTCTCCTAGTAGTCCTCATGGTACTGAAAAGTGTTATGGGAGTTTCTGAGGACTGATGTTTATCAATAGTGTAAATAAGCAGGGAAACCTGCAGGCTATGAAATCAACCAGCTGAGCAAGAAGTACACACATGTGCAATCGTGACACACAGACTATATGGGTAACTAGCTGTTTTCTGACTAGACATGAGGCCCACTCCCTGGTCAAGAACTCATATCTGCTATGAGAAACCAAGTCAGAATCTCATTGGTGGAATTCTTTAGACTCCAGAGAGAAACCCCAACTGATCTTTTCTAAGAAGAGTGGGCTTACACATCAAAAAGTCTCTCAAATAACCATGGTTATCCCTTTAATCCAATCTGCTCTCACTCTTGGGTGGAAAACTTGTTTTGGCAGGGAATGCTAGAGGGATCCAGGATCCATCAGTGTGACAAGAAATTATAACAAACTTACTCCCATGATACTAATCACTTCTTCCATATTGAGACTAATCTGACAGCCGGCTACAGGGAGTTGTCAATAGACAATGTGGCCAATCAAAACTCATCAAAGCTGAAATCTAGAGGCTACAGAGAACTCAACATCGGACTACTAACAAGGCCACCAGAGCTCAGGGAACATTGTGGCAGAAGGGGCACCAAGAGGTGGCTAGAGTTAGATCAAAGCATGGTCCCCCCCAACAGAGACTAAAGTTCCCCACAGTTAATACCAGTAACCACACTGAAAAGGGCCCTCTGTGGGATATAGTCAGGGAGAGATGATATGAGTATTAACTTTAAAAATAAATAAATTATAAAAACCTAAAAGAATAGCAAAAGCAAGTGGGGGGACCTTTAGCCCCTCCTTGCCTCCCTTGAGGTGAGAGCTCCATGTACTTCCTCCTCTTTCCTTTTCTTAATCTAATAAAGTCTCTCTAAACCTTAAAAAAAGAAAAAAAAAACACAAGAAGGACACAAATGCCTGATTTTCTACCTAGGGTTATATTAACATATGTTAAAATTAAAAATGATGAACACCGAGTGATGTTTATTGTGATTTCAATATTTTAATAGTGTTTCCTTTTGTGTACTAATGGCTTTAGATTTTTCTCATACAATTTGTTGCTTCTGAACCCATATGCCAGAAGTCTCTTAACTACTCTTCATTTTTATTTCTCCAAATGATAGTGAAGGCATAGAACTGTTTACTATTTAGACCAGTATATTGTAGCTTTTTAAAGACCTTGATGACTGGGGCCTAAGAGCTTTCAGGCACATGTATGTCTACCATTACTGGCTTAAGGATAAATCACAGTTACTGCTTACTCCACCATTTGAAGATCTAAGGACCTTGCAAGATCCTGTCAAGGACTGTCATCCAAAAGATGCTGGGAAGGAATTTTGAGTAAGATTCAATTCTCACCCTATGTCCAATACCAAGTGGGTTCCAGCTTGACACCATGGGAGGCAGAAATTCTGATACTGTCTTTTCCTCCAAGAAAGGCTGGGCTATGGGAAGACAAATGTAACTGTTAGAAGGAGAAATCATCAGTGAGCATTGGCCCAAATAGACCACATGAGACAGTGAGCTTGCCCATGTTACAGAAAAGACTTTGCCACAAATATCATAATTACTCATATTGCTTAATATAGGAAGCCCTCCTTGAGTTGATATCTTATAGTTGGCTTTAGAATGGAAGACAGCATATGTATGAAGGGACGAGAATGTTAGACCTTGAGAACATAATAAGAAACAATAGGGGTTTGGGTATTTATTATTGTCCATAATAGGATTGTTGTTTTGAGCACATTTATGTGACATTATTTCGCAGACGATGTGAGTTTTCTCCATTACTTAGGCTTTAATAGATATTGTGCATCAAGTTACAACATATATTTGGTAAAAGATATCTAAGTTAAAGTAATTGACTTCCTTTGCTCTTGTGTAAATAAAATTAGAAATTCTGAGTTCAAAAGAAAATCACCAGGATGAGTTTATAAGTCTTTGCTGCAAAATTTTAATCTATACTTGTTAACACCTATTTTTATCCCAAATAATCAAGTTCTGAACAATTTACTGAAATATATCTAGTTCATTAATTATCAAAAATTCTTGGAAAACTTATGTTGCAATTAAAAAAAGTTACTAGTGAAACAGCAACATTTTACCTTTCTAAAACCTTACATTATTTCTATTTATTATATTTAATTGAAAGAATTGTGAATATTTTGATTTTAAGTAATGTGTTATCATTTTATGAGAGAGTCTGGTATGTTACTATAATTTCCCTAATATATGTTTAAGTTCAAACTGTTCATTCTATTGTGATAATTATAACATAACCTATGTTCTTCATTATAGTATATAAAATTAACATGACGTGTAATTATTTAACTGGTAAATACATGAGGGTATATATTATTTAATGATATTTTAGTCAGAATTATATTGGGACCTCTACTTTGATATATTATACATAAAACACATCAAAACAGAAAAATAATCTTCTTCCTTTAACATGAACACCTAATTAAAAGGTGATATTAAACAAAACAAAAACACTGTCTTCCTTTGACACAGAATGCCTAGCCAAAAGGTGAGATGGGCCATGTGAGGCTGTGAGCGGAATGTGTAGGGCAGCCAAACACTGATGCTTACTTCAGTCGCTTAAACCATCTGGTTTCTGATCTGTTAACCTCCACACTGTTTACCAAGAACTATCATTATTGACTGAAGTAGTATAGTCCCTTAAGAAGCAAAGCTGTACTAAATAATTCATTTTTTAGGTACACTGCACCCCTGCCTCACAGAAACTCAGTGGTTGAATATTCATATGGACACTTTCCTCTCTTTAATAATATGGAAGAAGCTCATAAAATCATAGTGAGAAAGCACTTTACACTGAGAAGTCTTGGCACAGAACTACTTTTTCCAAAGAAGCAAAACTTCAGTTGTCCATGGTGGTATGGATGTAAATATGTATATAGGTGCATTCCAATGGAATAGCTTTACAACTGAACTGTAGCCAGGGATATTTAAATAGGTCACTAAAAGATTTCCATTTTCACTGCTTCTTAAAGTGTTCCTGGAGTTACCGGCCAGCACTACACTTTATATTTCTGTAGGACAGAGCTTATATATGATGAAGGATCTTTGACTCACCAAGCAATTGGCAAAGTTAATATTTCAGCTTCAGAAAGAGGCTGGAAATAGTCTATCAAATTGAGTATATGGGGACACCCACACAACAATTAAAAAATTCATTTACCCGAGTGAATCAATGACTATTTTTCCACCCCAATAAGGAGATGGAAACTTAAACTCTAGACCAAAACACTTTCTCTCAAGACACAAGCCTGCACTGCATAAAGTGAGCAATGCATGTTAAATGACACAGTCCTTGGGCTACTGTTTTTAAGACTTCTTTCTTTTGCTCTATATGACCTTCCATCTTATAGGCATAACATTGCCATGAGAACTAAATGGTCCTTTTTTATTGCTATAATCATTGAGGCTATACCATATGCTTTCTAAGGGATGGGCATAAAAAAGTAAAACCAATCATTTAAATTAGTTTCAGGTCTACTGTTCTTGGCATAGAACAGACTTTATAAATCTTTTGGAAGCATTTCAACTCATAGTACATCAGCTTCTGTGGATGTAATTCTCAACCTATCCAATATTTTCTTGACCTTGGACACATATTAACATTTCATGATTCTGGAAGAGGACTTACTGGATAATGCCTGCACTCTTTTATGATCTATTATAATAGATTACCAAATTATTTTATATGATAATATGTTCAAATCTTTAAAAAATTTAAAAGCCTCTTAGAAAAATATTAATAGGTCTAACAGGGTAAAATAAATGACATAGTTCTGTTTGCTAACTCACTGCCTCTGGGGCTGGAGAGATTGCACAGTGGTTAAGGCACTTGCATGCAAAGCATAATGACCCATGTTAGATTCCCCAGCACCCACATAAAGTCAGATGCATGAAATGGCTCATGCATCTGGAGTTCACTTGCAGAGGCTAGAGGTAATGGTACACCCAATGTCTCTGTCTGTCTGTCTGTCTGTCTTTCTATCCTTGCAAATAAATAAGGAAACAAAATTAAATATATATATATATATATATATATATATATATATATATATATATATGAGAAAGAGAGAAAGAAAAAAGAGAGAGGGAGGGAAGGAAAACTAACATAGTAAAACCAATGGCTATTAAAACAGCTTTCTCCATCCTACAAATGGTCACTCTCAATCTACTTTGTGACACCAGGGAATAGTGTCTTTATTCATAAAAAGAAATCATTCTCCCTATACTATTCTAGTAATTAGTATATTAATGGGACTAAATATCAAATTTTTAGTCTAGTGTAAGATTCATTTGATGATAATAATCAGGCATCATGACCATATGTAGCCAAAGCATACACTACTGTTAATAGTGAATTCTAGAATTGAATGGGACTTTCGTTACAGAAGTCTGGTGTGATTTTTTTTTTGTTTGTTTCATGGTATAGCTCTGAAAAGTCTTCAGTAGGTTCAGCACTGTCTGGGAGGAATGCAGCCGTGAGATTTGGATAATCATATTTGTGGCAAACAGAAATGCAAACCTCCAAATGACTGGAAGACTTACTTATATCAAAATGAACACAAAGATGAAATAGACAGAGATGCATAAAATGTTCTAGGAAGTTTTTGCTATTTTGTGTTCATTAGGGTTCCAGCCTAATGCATTCTTTATTGCCCAGAATTTCATTTCATTTGCATTTTAACTGGGTTTTTGACGAGTTAATCCTTTTTCTCCCCCTGATAACAAAATATTCTGCAACTGTGCAAAAATGCCAGAAGAGGAAAACAACGGAATAAGATTCTTGCACTAAGTTTAAATCTGTCATCATTTATAAAAGAAAGGAGACGTCTTTGTATCCAGTACACTAGAACATATACTGATACAAAGCTATTATCTCATAGGTTATAGTAGGATCTATAAGACAAGACTAACAGTTTTATGCATTTATGCTAAAGATGGATCAAGGGGTATTCAGAAAAATCAACATCTAATGTTTGTGGTAGCAGAGCAATAAAGCAGTAAGGCATTTCTAAGAACACATTTCATGTTCACAGCAGACTTCAACATGTGGTGCCATGCATCACACAGAACACCTGTCTACATGCAAAAGCAGATTAAAATGGATTTTGAGGGGCTGGGAAGATGGAACGACAGCTCAAGTTGCTTGAAAAACCTACCATCCTGGGTTCAATTTCCATTGTATGTACACAAGCCAGGTGCAAAAAAAAAAAAAAGTTGTGAAGTGTCTGGCAATCATTTCCAGAAGCAAAGAACCGGAGTGTGTGTCTGTGTCACTGTGTGTATAATATAGGATATTTGGATCAGTCGTCTTATAGTTGTCGAGTATCATCTCTAAATTTTCTTGAAATCATACTGTGAATTTTTGTGTGACTTCACAAGTAAATCTGAAAAACCATTTTCTTTCTCATTAAAATTGAGGAGACATGGGCCCCCAATGAAACCTTTGAGGAAGTGACTGGGAAAGCAAGACACCTATCAACACAGCAAATCAGACAACCCAGGATAAGTCAACAAGACAGACACCAAAGATTTCCAGCACAACCCAAAGCAGAAGTACAAAGAGTCTGAAGATCTCAACAATAAATCAGACTTAAAACTCACCCACCATGACTCTGGAAATTGAGTGGAAGAGGGGGGGAAAGTTTGTTAAGAGCCATGGTGGAGGAAAATATCAAGAGACAATGACCCCTCAGCAACAACATACAAAGGGGGGGGGGGCTGGCTGCCTTCTGTGCTATCCATAACCTCCTACCCCATGGATTGATCCAGTGTGTCCACAAAGGAGGATACCCAATTGGTAGGGGACAGGAAGGAGGGAAATGGGGTAACAACATAATATTTGCTCATTCAATGTATTTAATTTTGGATAATAAAGATATCTATTAAAAAAGAGTAAAAAAATTAAAAAGATTGCCTTTTTTCCCAGTCATCAAAATATTCTTCTTTTAAATGTTTTTGTTTATTTGCAATCAGAGACAGAGAGAAGAGAGAGAAAAAAAGAGAGAGAGAAAGAGAGAGAGATTGGGCACATCAGGTGCTGCAAACAGACTCCAGATGCATATGCCAATTTGTGCAACTGGCTTTATGTGGGTACTGGGGAATCAAACCCGGGTCGATAGGCTTTGCAGACAAGCGCCTTAACCGCTGAGCCATCCCTCTAGCCCTCAAAATATTCTTGAAGCTCATCTACTTTATTTTATGGGTCAACTGTTTGTTCCTTTATTTTGCAGAGTGGCATTCCATGGTGTAGATGCATCAATTTGTTTAGTCATTCACCCTTTGAAGGCTATTTAGATTATTTCTAATTACAAGCTATTATGAATAAAACTTCTATAAACAAAAAGGAATAATTGAAGAGACAGACTTGTCCTACTTGCTCTAATGAACCCACCTTCAGCCACTCTGTTCACCTTGATTTCTTGACACATTGTGGGTACCAGATGCTCTGACTGAAAGAATTGCTATCATTACTGTGTCTGCCATAAGACATTGGCATGCTCACCCTCTATATTGCTCATGAGGAAAGGTATATCCACGAAGCAAAGCTCTGTCAGACATGTTATTGGTCTGAGCAATTGTGAAAGAATTTGAAGTGATTAACAGTAGTTAGAATGAAAGTTGTTTTTCTTCATAGTATTTAACAAAATGAGTACTGCGTTCACAGCAAACCGTAAAAATAATACTAAAACAAAAATGGTTTATGTGGCCCAAATGACCCTTATAGATATTCTCTGTCATGAGATGAGGCATGGTCTTCAATTGGTTCGTCCACTTTTATGTCTACTAAGGAGCTGATAGAAATATACATTTATCTGAATACAAATATTAGAAATATAATAAATCAAATAAATAAGTTTTAAAATATGTTATTTTTATTTATTTGCAAGGGGAGAGAGAGAGAGAGAGAGAGAGAGAGAGACACTTGGTGTGCCAGGGCTTCCAGCTAGATTCCTTCCATAGATCCATAGCAGAGAGACACCACCAAACCAGTAGCAAACATGAATAGTCCTAGCACAAACCTGGATTTGGAGGCTGGAGAGACCGCTAAGTGGTTAGGGCATCTGCCTACAAAGTTTGAGGACCCACATTTGAGTCCCATGTAAAGCTACATGCAGTGCTGTGCATCTAGCAGTTCCATTCTCTCTCTCTTCCTCTCTCTCTTTCTCTCTATCAGATTCTTTCCATTTTTCACTCCCTTTCAAACAAAAACAAACAAACAAATATTTTAATTGGCTTCACACATATCTCAAGGCGGGACTAAAAGAACCTCCCCTAGTGCCACTCCACCAAGCTGCTGGGGATTTAAATAGGAAGCTTAACCTTAATCAAAGGTCCCTGAGGCTGTGGGTGGGTCATAAATTCACATTAAAACCACCACAGGTATGATACGTACTATCAGCAAAGTAGCATTATTCAGTAGGTGTATTGTAAAGCAGAAGTAGGGACTAATTGTGGGAAACAGCTGGTTGTCATAAGGAGTCTCTGGAAAGGACAAGGGAATGATTGGAAATCATCACTTAGTGGCACATATGAATGAATATCCCATGATGAAACTGATTATTTTGAGTGCTAATTAAAATATTTTAAAGAGTGAGACAGAAATAAAATATTAAAAACATTTAAAAAGATTTTAAAAAATCTTAGATTTCTTTTTTGCATTACTATCATGCTTAATTTTATCCTCAATTTTAGGTGCACCTGGGTACAGCACATTTCTCAGTTCTCTTGATATTAGTAAGACAAATGCTCAGCACTCAGCACTGGCCTGCAAGCAATACCTACCCGTGTCATTTGCAGCTAAAAGTATGGAAGAGAATATTGAGAACCCCCAAACTCTTCTCCCTCCTCCTTGTCGTTCAGGAGTCCACAATGTGAAACACAGAAACAGGATAGTAGAAGCAGCTAAATAACTAAAGCACCCAGAATACTACTACCCAGAAAATTAACATATTCAGAATATAACCCTCTGAAATAGCACCCTTGAGAATTACGCCACTGATTTTTGATTTTGCAAGATGATCTGATCTCTTTGGGTCTTCAAATGGATCAAGTCCAAAACAGTTATTTTTACCTTACAATTTGTCTTTTGCACTTGTGAGCCCTCTTTTTGTTGAGATTTAATATTCTGCAACAAAAACTAATTTTGTATACTGCAATCATCCTGTGCAAAACATAGCCATCAGAAAGGTCATTCTTTGTAAAGGACAATGTTGATGGCAGGACATCCAGAACAAATTATGATCATGGTACACAGTTGTTTTCAGGTCTGTTGCCATTGCGGGACTTACTAAGCTTTAATAGATGCTGAAACCTTGAAAATATCCTTCCCTGGGTCTGAATGTATTATGGGGATATTCGGCCATTAATCATGAAAGACATCTATGAGAAGAGCCCACAGAGATGATGATTTTAGTGAAGTGTAGCAGGAGGCTCTCCGAATGTGCAACAGTAATCCCTTAAATGAACTGTCTGTTGCAGGTTTTGTACCTATCTGTCTTCTCTCCATCCTATTTCCTCAGCTCTTGAAATATCGGCATCTATTACTTGTACCACTCCAGCCTCCTTGTTTCTAACGTTTCCATTTCTAGCCCTCAGTGTTAGTCTCGATGGAACAAGGCCCCTGATTTTTAGCCATTAGTCTTAAACCACACAAATCTAACATGACAGTAACAAATAAGCTTCTAGTGAGCCTACTCTCTCTCTCTTAAAAAAAGTCAATGAACTGATTGCAGGACTTAAAAAGTGACTAAGTTCTGGAAATGTTTGGTTGGTGAAACACTTGCTGTGTAATATCTACAGAGATTCTGCTCAATCGGGTGGGGCAGACACTGAAGATATTGTATCTTCAACAGGCACACTGTGAGCAAATGGGAATGAGAACATTAGTACCGTGTTGGAAGTGAAGGCCTCATGAAAAGGTACAGACAGGTTTTTAGAAAAGAAAAGTTCTCATGTTCTTTTCTTGACATGGGGAATACAAAATAATGACATTGATGGGCCCTGAAGCCTGATGAACTTTTGTCCACTTGACGACTTTGTTGAGACAAAGCAGACAACTCATTTTAGTCAGTAAAGGTTCTCTGCCCACTTTTCATGGATACACTGTCCCTTCATTTCCATACAGAAATTTCTATATGGAGAATACTTTTATTACTCCATCTAAATGTTCACTAGAATTCAAAGTACAGGGAAGACTAAAAACAGATTAAAGTGAGTATCTTGACACTGGTGGGGGAGGTTGTAAAAGCCATGAATCTCGCCACTCTCTCTTAGGTTTCTTTTGGGCCCTATATAATAGGTTAGGGGTGGTTCCTCTCCTGCCTGGATGTCAGCCATTGTCTCCCGTCTTGTTGGTGATATTGGGCTGTTCATGGTTCTCACTGCCTTCTGGAAAATACAAACAGAATCTCCATCGGAGAATGAGATCACTATAGGTTAGTCATTGCCCCCTCAGTAATAATACTCAAAGGAAAAATAAAACTGGTTACCTCTTATACAACTCATAACCCCCTACCACATGGACAGATCCAGTATGCCCACAGAGAAGGGCCCCCAGTGGGGTGGAGACAGGAAGGAGGAAAATGGGTGTACTACCGCAAGATACCCCCATACATGTATCTAATTATTGAAAATAAAAATGTTTTCAAAAGCCTTGAATCAAGAAAATGGCTTCAATTCACACTGAAAATTATGAATTAGATGACCTAGAAATATCTTCAGGAAAAATTACATGATTCTCATCTACAATATTGGATATACTCACTGAAATTGGCAATCTTAAATATAAACTCAGGTATCCCATAAGTTTTGGCACCACACAAAGTATCACTGATTAATGCTAAATAAGTAAGTGTTGAGGTGTAGTAAGGAGACCTTTATACTTGAAATGATTAGTGGATCAATCAAATAATCACTCAAAGCCTTCAGATTCTGTGACATAAAACTCACATGCAAAATTCAGATAACCAGATAGATAAAACAATATTTGAACAAGTAGATGTGTGACATCTCCGAAAAAAATTGCTAAATTCCCCAGTACCCATGTGTGGTGGTTTGAATGTGAATATATGTTTCCCATAGACTCAGGGACTTTCATTAAGTTTAAGCTTCTTGCTTAAGTCTCCAGAAACTTGCTGGAGGAGGTGTCACTGGGTTAGATATTTTAGTCCAGTACTAACGTGTATTCAGGGCCACTTTAAGCTCTGGCTGTTTGTGCTTGCAGCTGTTGGCTTCTTTCTCAATCTCTCTCCCTCCCTCCCTCCTCTCCCCCTTCTTTCTCTCTCTCTCTTCTCTATGGAAGTGAGCCTGCTTCTTCTGCCATGATTAAACTTCCATTGGGAATTGTAACTCTGAAACATATCTTTTCCTCCCATAATGTGTTCCTCCTCAGGTATTTGACCACAAAGCCAGATGCACAAAGTGGCACATGTGTCTGGATTTCATTTGCTGCAGCAAGAGGCCCTGGAACTCACATAATCTTTCTCTGACTGTGCTCCCCTCTCAACTAAATAAAGATGATTTTTAAAAAAGGCAAAGTAAAAAATGAACATCATGCTGTCCAGTAATGTTTTTATCAGTTCTTCTGTATCCTTGCTGAGATTCTAATCTATTTTATCTATTATTGAGAGAGAGTTTAGGAAAATTGCACCCAACAACACGTTATTAGCAAAAAAAGAAAAATTGAAAAACATGTATTGTCACACATACATAGTGAAGGGGTTATTTTCAGTAAGCAAATTACTTAATTTATTTATATATATATATAATTGCCAGTTTGTATCTTCTGAGTTATCCCCCCACTTCTTAGCCCTCCTCACTGTAGGTAACCACCATCCTGCTCCTTGTTTCCATGTGTTACACTTCTAAAAATATTAAAGATGTATGTAAATGAAAAAAAAATGAACATCAGATTTTTCAAATACAAAACTGTCAGGAAACCAGTAAGAGAAACCAATAGCAAAGTTTTTGCTGTGCCTCAACTTTGTCATGAAATGGATAGTCTAAATTTAAATCCAGTAGCAAACTATGCTAAAATAAATGTTAGGACAGTGACAGCTGAAGAAATCCCAGAGTCAGTGTAGCTCAGTAGAAGAACATTTGACTAGCATGACTAAGGCCTGTGCTTAATCTCCAGAACTCGGAAGGAAAGAAGGAGGATTGATTTGAGGGAGGCTGAGAGGGATGAAGGGAGAAGGGAAAGGAAATAGGCAAACAGGAAGGAAGGGAGGGAAGAAGAAGAGAGGGAAGAATAACTCAAGATCTATACATATTATTGGATAAATGTCTTATATTCCAGACTGAGGCTTTCTGAAAACTGTATCAGGATTGGATAATTACCAAATGCATCACATTCATGAGAAAAAATGAAGTTTTTTGCCCCCTGGTGTGATACTATTTAAAACTAAGACTCAGAAGAATCATCTTGCAAAGACTGCTAGTGGACACGAGTAATGTTAAAATTAATTGTGCTGAAAGAAAAATATTTTGGTGCATATTAAACGGGAAATGGCTTGATAGAGGAATGTTAGCATTCACAAGTGACAATTCACATAGAATTGGTGTGGCCTCCGACAAGAACAATCCTTCATATTCTTTCCATCATTCATTTTCACTGAGGAACTCATTTATCATTACGGATGGCTAATAGGTAAAGGCAGACGTTTTCCTATCCCTCTTAAAAAAGCCCCAAAACTGAGTTTCCCTGACAGTTAAAATATACTAACTTGAAATGTTTCAAGAGGAATGAAAATTTAACATTTAACATGTTTCCATTTTATGTTAACATTCAAGGGGGAATGTTTACTAGCTTATTCAACCTTTATGAGTTTAAAGTTTGCAGTTGTGATTCTTACAAACTTCTGATAAACCTCTCAGGTTTGAAGTTAAAAATAAATAATCATGTAATGACACTTCCATGGTTCCACCCAGGGCTTGGGAAGGAGCTCTTGAGAGAATGGAGTGAGCATCTCTGGCTTTAGCTGCATCTGAACTGTGATTATAACAAAGCCCTTCTGACTTTATTAGCATCATAATTCCATTCTGCTCTTTTTATTGTGAAAGAATCCTGCAGTGTCACAGGGCAGGGGAAAGAAAAAAATCACATTTTTATTTTTATCATTGGTGCCAAAAATTTCAGACATTAGTAAGATCTAAAATCAAAAGCAATATGCTATTGGCTTCAGCTAATAATAATGATTTTTATTAATGGTAATAATGTATCATGTAAAGGTAAAGAGTTAACAGTGAAAGAAAGGTGGGACTCGGGAAATGGCTTAGTAATTAAAGTGCTTTCTTACTTTGAAGAGCTGAGTACAGGTGCCTAGCACACCTTGCTGGGTATGGTGGTATGTGCCCATTTTCTTAGCATGCAGGGGTGTAGACTACAGAATCCCAAGGGCTTGCTGGCCATCTAGTCTAGCCAAATCA
This sequence comes from Zapus hudsonius, assembly GCA_004024765.1. Lineage (NCBI taxonomy): Eukaryota > Metazoa > Chordata > Mammalia > Rodentia > Dipodidae > Zapus > Zapus hudsonius. Next base: position 61,106 of record PVHP010002599.1, read on the forward strand.
GTGACCTCAGGGTTCTGCTAGAGATTCTGGATCAGAATATAGCATGGTAATTGAGGAAAATGTTTTTAGCATTGACCTTACATGCATGTGAGCATATGTTCACACGTTGGCACTCACACTCCCATGGACGCATATACACACATTCATACACACAACACATGTGTAAATAAGTGCACAAATACACTAAAGGAAGTTGGTAGGGGAGGTGAGACATATTATAATCCATACTATTGAACACATCTGCAAGTCTATAACTGCTGCAACAAATACAACATTTACTAAAAACAATAAAATTACTTCAATATTAAAAAAATCCAGTGATGTAGTAAAATATTGGAATGTATATTGCCATAAGTCAGTAAGCACATAAATGTATGCTCTATAATAGTTAATATGCAAAAATAGTACCACACAGTGAAAAATCACTCTGTGAGATAATAATAAGTGTTGGTGAAATATAGTTAAATTAGAACATTCATACATTGCAGGGGGAAAGTAAAGTCACCTGAAGAACTTTTACAAGTCCTCAAAATGTTAAAAAAAAAATAGAGATACGATGTATTCTAGCATCTCCTCCCCTGAGTGTGTACTGAAAAGAAACAAGTAACATATCCACACAATGTTGCTGCATAAAAATTTATGGCAGCATTCTTCCCATTAGTTGAAACTTGTGAAAAAATATCATTAGATGTTCATCTGATACACAATGAAATTTTCCTTGGTAATGAAAACCATATAATATTGACACTTGACACAGCAAATTAAAGGCTAAGTAGAATGCTGTGTGAAAGAAACTAATCAGAGATATGCATAGGATGATATATCTTATGCTTCTTTCATTTTTAAAAATATTTTTGTAATCCTTAATTAGATACACTGTATAAGCAAATCTTATGATGGTACCCATTTCCCTTCTCTCTGTCCCCAACTCACTGGGGACCCTCCTACTCAGTGGGCATACTGGATCAGTCCATTGGGTAGGGGGTCATGAATAGGCCAGAAGGCAGCCAGGTTCCCCCCATTTGTGTGTTGTTTCTGAGGCAGGCAATGTCTCTGGATATCCTCCCTCACCATGACTCTTACAATCTTTCCACCCCCTCTTCTGCTCAGTTCCCTGAGCCATGGTGGGAGAGTTTTAAGTCTGCTTTATTGTTGAGATCTTAATTTGTCTCTATACTTCTGCTTTGGGTTGTGTGGGCTCTCGTTGGTGTTTGTCTAGTGGACCTATCCTGGGTTAGTTGACTCCCTGTGGTGATAGGTCTCTTGTTTATCATGCCACACTCTTTATGGTTTGATGATAGCCCTGGGGTAGTTCATCTCTTTGCTCAGGAAGTTTTTCCCTATTCCTATCTCATGGGTACTTCCTCCTATGTTTTCTGCCAGGGTTTACAGGGTTTCAGGTCTTAGGTTGAGGTCACTGATCCATTTGAAATTGATTTTTTTTGTGCATGGTGAGAGGAGTGGATCTATTTTCATTTTTTTACAAGTGTTTATCCAATTTGTCCAGCACCATTTGTTGAAGATGGTCTCTTTATACCAGTGAAGATTGTTGGCACCTTTGTCAAAGATCAAGTAACTATAGTTACTCAAACTAAGTGCAGGGTCTTCAATTCAGTTCCATAAATCTGTCTGTTTTTATTCAATTACCATGCTTTTTTTGTTACTATAGCTTTGTAGTATGTCTTTAGATCAGGAATAGTGATAACTTCTGAGGAATTTTTTTATTTATTTTTGTTTGTTTGTTTTTTCTTAGGATAGATCTGGCAATCCAAATCCTTTAACCATTCCAAATAATTTTGGACATTATTTTGTCTATGTCTGTAAAAAATGAAGCAGAGATTTTTAATGGCATTGCATTGAATCTGTACATTGCTTTTGGAAAGATTGTCATTTTTAATATATTAGTTTTACCTATCCCGGAGCATGGAAGATCTTCCATCTTTTCATATATTCATCTATTTACTTCTTGAGCATTTTAATGTTTTCATTATGCAAGTATTTCACATCCTTGGTAAGTGATATTATGAGGTATTTGATTTTTTAAAGCTATTGAAAATGAGACAATCCCTCTGATGTCTTTTTCAGTATACATATCATCTGAAGGAAGGCTACTGATGTTTGTGTGTTAATTTTGTATCCTGCCACTTTGCTGAAGGAATTTATCACTATCAGGAGTTCACTGATACTATTCTTTGGGCCTGTTATGTATAAGATCATACCATCTGCAAAAAGTTGCCAATGGTTGGTGTAATTTCTGCTGCTATTTCCATTGTTAATTTCTAACTTTAATGTATTGTGGTCTAATATGAAGTAGGGGGCTATGACAGTCTTCCTGAATTTGTTGAGGCCTGTTTTAAGGCCTAATATGTAGTCTATCTTGGAGAAGGTTGCATTAGCTATTGAGAAGAATGTATATTCTGTGACCTTCGGATGGAAAGTTCTGTATATGTCTTCTAAGTCTAGTTCATCTACGGTGTTGTTAATCTCTGTTATTTCCCTGTTGACCTTCTGCTTGGATGATCTGTCTAGAGATGATAATGGTGTATTAAAGTCTCCTACTATGATGAAATTAGAGTCTATTTCTGTTTTGATTTTGAGTAACTTTTGCTTTATGAAATGTGGTACACCTGTGTTTGGTGTATACATATTTATGATAGTAATATCCTTTGTTGGATCATTCCCTTGATGAGTAAGAAGTGACATTCATTGTCCTATTTAATTAATTTGGATTTAAAGTCTATTTTGTAGCTATTAATGTAGACAATCCTGCTTTCTTTTTATTTCCTTTCACTTGAAATATCGTTTTTCATCCTTTCACCCTGAGGAGATTTCTGTCTTTATTGGTGAGGTGCATTTCTTGAAGACAGCAGATGGAAGGGTCCATTTTATTAATCCACCCTGCTAAACTATGCCTTCTTATGGGAGATTTAAGTCCATTTATATTCAGAGTTATAACCATGAGGTTTGCTTTCTTTAAGTCCTGCCATATCAGAGGGTATATACAGGTTGATTCCTCACACGTTATTGTTACCCTATAATTTTGATTGCCATGTTCTTTCTCTATTGGAATCCTGAGGTGGGTTTCTTGCCTCTTCTGTATGGGATAACTCCCATAGTATCCTCTGTAAGTTTGGCTTTGTGTTCATATAATTGTAGAGCTGTTTTTTTTTTTTTCAAGGAACACTTTCAATTCTACATCTACTATGAGGGATATCTTTGCCAGGTACAGTAGTCTAGGTTGGAATTAACAATTATTTAGGCCTATAAGAGCACTGTTACATGCCCTGCTGGCTTTCATGGTTTCTAATGAGAAGTCTGATGTCAGTCTTGTGGGTTTGCCTTTATAAATGATGCCTTATTTCTCTCTTGCTTCCTTGAGCACCCTCTCTTTACTTTCTATGTTTAGCATTTTGACCAAGATATGTACTAGAGAGTCACATCTTTGGTCTTGTCTGTTTTGGGTTCTGTGGGCTTCTCATATCTGGAACAGCCTCTCTCATAAGATACGGATAATTTTATTGTATAATTTTGTTGAAAGTATTTTCTATGCCTTTGGCCTTTTTTTTTCTTGATCCTGAGAATTGGTCTTTTTATGATTTCTCACAGATCCCTCACATTTTGTTCACATGATTTTTTAAATTTATTGAAGCCTATGTCATCCCTAAAATTATTATCCCTTATCCTTCTGTCTTTTCCTCAACTTCTGAGAATCTGTCTTCCAAGTTATCAACTGTGGGACTAAGGGATTCAAAGGAGGCTTTTTAAACCTCTGTTTGATTCTTGGTTTCTGTTACATTTTTGTTCATGGTCTCCATTTCTCTGGTGAGTTCCAATTTCCAATCTACTTTTACTTTTGCTAGTGTCTCCTGGAATTTGTTCTTGAGTTTGGTTAAGTCCTCATCAAACCTAATCAGCTGATTGCCTAGCTCCTCCTGTAGTTGGTTCATCTTCAATTCTCTTACAGTATTTTTGACATTGGTCAGATTCTCCTCCACTAAGATCAGTATAATGTCTATGCTCACACTGCTGAGTTTCATCTCATTTATGTCTTTTTTGAAAGCTTCCATTTCAGTCATCATCCTGGTCATTATCTCATTGCAGTTATGACCAGGAGTTAATTTATTCTCATTTTGGGATTGTGGTTTTGTTAAATCCCCTGCATTCTCATTGGCCTTCTCCATTTGGGACTAAGGGTCCTACGTTGGGAGTCTCAGCTTAATTACTGTGAATTTTTTTACATTGGTTTCTGCCCCTTTTCGGGATCAGCATCTAGTTTTATTGTTGTGGGGCCACTACAAGTTTTCCTTGGGTTTGCCTGGTGTGTTCTTTTCTATGTACTGGTTGTGTTTGGGATAGTGTTGAAACCACAGAAGTGCTAGTTATGGAGGTTAGGGGGGTGCCAGCAGTTCTGGAGTAGTGTTTGGTATATGATATAGTGTGGGTTAGAGATCTTCCCAGACTGTATTCCCCACTGTGTCTTGATACTGGGGTTCAGGGGTTTCAGAGCTGAGCTACTTGCTCCTCTTCCACCTCCATATCCCAGCTGAGCAGGTTAAAAGAACTGGCACATGCCAGAGAGCTTTTGCTCTCTAGTTGGAATTGGACTGAGGGCCTCTAAGGGGTGCTATTTAGTGTGTTCCATCCATAACATTGTTACATCACTGTGTTTAACCTCAACAAGAAGCTCTCCCATCTGAGGAGTTCTGTCCCCAGGCAGGTTTTATAATTCACCAGATAGAAACTCCCTTCAGCTCAAAGATCAGGATATGAGACACCACATCAGCCTCCTCCCCACCAGGGGAACCACAAATGCTGTTCCCGTTTGTTATCTTTGTAGCTCCAGACCCAAATATACCCAGGATTCTACACACTCTTCACCAGACTGGATCACCATGAACCTGAATTCTCAGGCTGTTTGCTGTTATACAAGCCTCCTCCCTAACAGGGGAACTACAGATTCTGTTCCTGTTTGTGTTCCCTGGAGCTCCAGGCCCAAACAGGTCAGTCCTCCTCACCAACCTCTAACTCAAAGGGCTGGGAACCACCCTTTCTCTCTAGGGGGCAGTGCCCTCAGGGAGCATTTTCTCCCTACACTCTACTGACCTGCTCTGTCCCTCCCCCACACAGCTTGTCTCACTGACTTCCTTAGATGTGTATAGATCTGGGTGAAGTTGTCTGAGTTGCACCTGCTTTTTCTCCTTTTCCCTGTAGCTCAAGGCGGCTGGGCAGCTCCTGAGCTCTTTGTCTCTGTGTAGGATGGTGTCCTATGGCAAGAGTTCCTGCTCTGGGCCATAGTGCAGAGGCTGTTAGGAAGCCTGGGGAGAAAACTCTGGGGCTGGGGAGAGGGTATCCAAAAGCCTGGGGGATGAGTAGAGCTCAGAAATGCTGGCTTGGGGGCTTGTGTGTGAGGAGAGCTGCAGGGCCCAGGAGATTATGATAGAGTAGAGCAGGCCAGATCAGACAGGAGTGGTCTGTCGGGATGGAAAAGTGGATGGCTGGGTGGTGAGCAGAGGGAGAGATAGCACAGAGTCCTCTGGGACCCCTGGAAGGGATCTGTCAACATGAAAGTGTGGGTGCTGGGTGGGGTCCAGAGGGAAAGAGAACAGGTGCCCCTGGTACCACCCATAGGGGTCTCAGTGTGGAAGGGCGGGTGGGTGGGTGGGGGCAGAGGGAGCGAGAGAGAAGTGCAAACGCCAATGGGACCAGCATAGAGTCCTGGTGGGGTGGAAGGGCAGGTGGTTGGGTGGAGTATGGAGGGGAGAGAGAGTGGAATTCACAGGAGCTGCCAATACCTAGAGGGGCCTGTTGAGGGAGAAGTGTAGGTGGCTGGATGTGGGATGGAGGGAGAGAGAGAGAAGGGTACAAGGCCACCAACTACCCCAGCGGCCTGGCAGGGCAGAAGTGAAGGTAGCTGGGTGGGGGGACAGAGGAAATAGATAGAAGTGTGTGATAGATAGTAGGAGCTGGTGGAGTAGAAGTGTAGGTGGCTGGGTGGGGATGGAGGAAGAGAGGAGGGCCTCTGGCCACCAGAGAGGCCCTGGCTTGGAAGAGTCTAGGCTTATGTTCAAAAGAGAATCCATGAAACAAACAAAAAGAAATAGATGAGTTGTTGGCTATGTGTGAGGAGAGCTAAATCATGGGGAGAGGCCATGGTAGGTATACTGGCTAATAATTTATTCCATCAATTTCCTCGACAGGTCATTATTTATATAAATTAAATATCAATGAAATTATCCAAAATCAGGAGTTGTATATCTTTCCATTTGGAAAGAAAACAGACTTCAGCCAGAGAAAGGCATCTATGCAATCCATTTACACCAACAAGCCTGTGGGGCTCCTTTGATTTCCAAAGAATTGCACTGGTGCCACCACTTTCGCAAAGACAGGAATAAACTTTCTAATGTATTGTGACACAGGGGATTTTCCCTTATTCAAGCTCTTTAAGTACATTTTGTGGAAAGGCTTTTGAACCGTTGCTATCTTTAATTGGTGTTAAGTTCTTATCTTTCTTAAAAGTCACCAGAAATTTGCTTTTTCTTTTCTTTTAAAAAGATAAGAATGGGGACTTAGGAGGGAAGGATAGAAAAGGAGAAGGAAAGGGAAGCCAGAGTCCATGATGTTTATTGTAAAGTCAGTTGCAGGCTGCCTGCTCTCTTCTGGTATAGGCATGCACTAGGAAGAACGTTAATTCATTTCTAAGATTTCTTGTGGCCCTCATTTCAAAAACTGTTCTAGTCAATTCTGTAATTTGAATCCTTGAAGAACAGACCTCATCCATCTGGAAGCTGATGAATTCCAAACAACTTTTCTGTTAGTCGTCCCTGCTCAAATTGTGCCAAGATATCAACTACTCCCCTCCCCCCAGAAAAGATAAGTGTTTACAAGAAAGAGTATTTTAGGCATATATTATTATCTACTATGAAATCATTGCATAGTTTCTTAAATTTTATTTAGCCTTTCGTCTACTATAGCTGATATTTTAATAATTATTATTTATGTTTGTTTGAAAAAGTACCTTTGCAACTCATACTGCATTTTAATGTCATGTACCTTTAATATTTTTATTTATTTGAAAGTAGCCAGAGAGATAGAGAGAACTGAGGCAGACAGAGAGAATAGGAACACCAGGGTCTCCAGCCCCTGCAAATGAACTCCAGATGCATGTGCCACTTTGTGCCTCTGGATTTATGTGAGTACTGGAGAATGGAACCTGAATTATTAGGCTTTGAAAGCAAGGGCCTTCACCACTGAGACATATCTTTACCCCCAGATGTGACATTTTTAATATATGAAATATAAGATTTCAGGGAATTTTAACATTAGCTCTGTAATGACTAGTGTGTAGCAAATATTACCTATATTGTTTTTTAACATCCAGTGGAAATAACAATTTATTAGCTTTATGTTTCCAATGATGGTGCTGTATGATATGCCAGATAAACCAGAGATGTAAATTTCATGATGTGTTATGCATTATTACTTCATGATAAATGAATTATCAAAACCTATGAGCTAGAATATTAATTCTTGAAATTTATATTTTAGTCTTATTGAGTTACTGCATTTCCTATTACCTGGCATTTTTAAATAATTTACTTCATCTTTTCGAAATATTTTTTTAGGAATTTCATCACTTATGCTTGACACATTGCTTCACATTCTAGTTATTGTTTTAATCCTAATTTTTTGTTTATTTCCTTATTAAAGAAAGAGTGATCCAGTGAAAGGGGAAGCTTCATTTGTATTTGTACCAGAAATCTAATTTTCCTCATATTTTGTTAAAGTATTCTAGAACTCCTCGTCAATTTTCAGTTGAATGACAGTTAAGCCATGTAAACTTTATGAGTTACCTCAGCAGTTAAAATATAGGTGCTTTGACAATAGCTTAGTCTCTGATTGTTTTAAGAGAATGAGCTGTGTAAGCACACATTGTGCACACTGTCCACTTTCGAACCCATGTATTTCTGAAAGATATTCTGACATCTGGAAGTTTGGAAGGGTCATAAAAATACATAGATATTACCCTGATCATAAAGATATCATGCAAAATTCAAACTAAATGAGCCTCAAATCTTCTTCCCAGAACTGCATCCCCAAAATAATCAGTCATTCTCAAATCACATACAAGAGGAAAATAAAAACTGCTCACACTAAAAGAAGCATTATTAAGCAATTGTAATTAGAATATGTTACAGTGACATATTTTCAAAAATAAGCTTAATAGAGCCTTTGCTAAGATCGTACACCTTCATGGGAAACTTGCTTCAGAGAACAACGAGTCAACCACAATAACATAAAAAAGAAGAAAACCCCATAAACAGGAGGCAGAAACGAAAGTGATTACATTATATCTTCAACCAATATTTTGAGTAGAGATTTAAGGCTGTTGGAATAACAGAGAAATCTCTAAAATGACTTGTCTCCTGAAATTTCTGTTCTGTGCTTTTGAGTAAAAAAACAATTCTATTTTGAAATTCACAGGCATCCAAGTTTCACATCCATCAGTATGCATATTGCAGTTTTATCACTGCTCTGCATTAGTGTTCTAAAACTGATTATCACAAAAAATTAGTGTCCTTCCTTAAACAGAACACATTTATTACCTAACAGTTTGCAGGGATGAAGAATTCAGACACAGTCTCATCTAGGAAACCAAGACTTCTAGGTCAGAACAGCATTAATCATGGGGACAGGAAGCAACAATTTTACTATTGGGTCTCTTGGGGAGATGATGAATGGTCCCTTGCTCTTCTCCACACTTTAAATCCTGGACCAGGGAATCCTGGCTACTGAGGAACAGCATTATATTATAAGGCAATGAGTACAGTGTTCTGGAGAATATTGCCACAGCCAAGGTCTTAGCCTTTTCTTCCTCACTCAGTTACTCATAGGTCACAACCCATGAGGCTTTAGGCCTGTGCTTGAGGACAGAAGTCATTATAGCAAGAGTAGGAACTATAGGCATTTGGGGCACTTCTTCATTTAATTTATGGTTTGCTATAAGAACCTGTTGGGGCCCAATCACAGATATACCACTTCGATGCAATGATGGATTGCTACTGTGTACCTCCACCTCCATGGCTTAGAGGCTCATATAACACCAAGCTCATCATAGTAGGCTCAGGTCATCTAGTAGCTGCTGGTGCATTGCCAAGTGTTCAGTTATCCACTAAGGGCCAATCACAGGCTAAGAGCTATGTCTCAAGGGAGAGTGATTGTCTGGAGATGACAGCAGTACCTGGCCACAAAAATCTCAAAAGTATTTGATGTCATTCATTTGGTGGGTCCTGCCAAAGTCTGCAAATAACATTTTTTTTGGCCATGGACATGAGAAGTATCATTCATCTGCTGTAGATCATAGGATCTAAGTAGCACGAGAGACAGACAGACCAGAACTTAAAACTATTATAGAACTTTCTCTTCTGAATCCCATTCAAAATGAGCAGCATTTCATGTTACTCACTATGGGGGCTGGAACAGCACTCCCCGGTGAGCAATGGGCTACCTGCTATAAGTAAAGGTGGAAGGAAGGTTCCAATGCAACAATTTACCCTTCACCTTAGAAGAGGCACGACTGAGTGTCCGTGCTGTGGAACACAGAAATTTTAATGAAGCAGAAGGCACTCAGATCGAGGCTGGGTTTATTTAACATCCTCTGATATGCTAATAAATAAACTCAGAATGATTGTCATCTCCCATTACATAGTAATAATATTATACCAAAATATGTATTAGGCTGGTTTCTCTGGAGGAACAAAATCAATAGTGTGTGTGTGTGTGTGTGTGTGTGTGTGTGTGTGTGTGTGTGTGTGTTCAATGAAGGGAGATTTATTACATCATACAGGCTGAGTACAATGGCAATGAGGCAGACAACCCAGAGCTGCTCAGTCCAGGAAGCTGGATGCTTCAGCAGTTCCCTTCTGGAGCAGAAGGCCTGGAAGAGTAGCTGGTGTTCAGTCTACCTTGGAAGGCTGAGGAAGCGGCTTTCAGACACTAGCAGAGTCTGGCTATAGCAGTCACAGATGCACAGGTTCAGGAGAAGAGCAGCCAGCCAAAGGACACTGCTTTGTCCCGAGACTGTCATTTAGAAGGTGCTGCCCACATTGAAAATGGATTTTCCCCTTTAGTTAATTTTCTCTGGAAATACCTTAGCAGACTAACCTAGTGGCATAACTATGGCTTGATTTTAAATCCTGGCTGTTTACAATTAATATAAATCATCACAAAGCCCCAGCAGGAGATATGCTCTGTCTTGACTTTGCTAACAAAAAGACTTATGAAATGCAGAATTCAATCAAGGAATATTCCTTACCCCTGCCATATTCTAGTGTCCAGAGTTTCAACCATATTATGAAGACAAAATTAAACTAAGGCACAAAGATATCATGAGACTACTTTAAGTTTTCCCTACTACAGTGTAGAAAATGTTAATTTACAATGATTTGGTGGGGTCTGAAAATTCTGTTAATGATCTGATACATATAGGTAGTGAGGTCAAATTGAATCTAAATTTGAGAGGGAAAACAAGATTAAGTTATCATTCTTGAGGTGGTTTGACTGTAAAATGTCTCCCATAGCCTAATGATTTTGGGATTAAGTCTCATACTTACCCGAAGCTAGTTAGAGGGGCTCTTTGGGAAGTTTGTGGAACCTTTGGGAGGTAAACCCTTGCTGGATGAGCTACATCCTTACATCCACGAGGCTAGACCTTGGGATTTTATAGTCAGTCATACTTGCTAGTTCTGGTGAGCCTACTGTTGTGATGTTGTGATGACTTTTTTTTTTTTTTGTCATTGCATGACCATATTGACCTTTGCAGGGAGTAACAATTTGCCATTTGTTATGTTTGTGTAATAGAATCGAATTTCTAATAATGTAATTTAAAATATGTCTGAAAATGTATGCATATATGTTTGAATCTATAGGTAGATGCACATGAAAACTGTATAAAAATTAAAAGTATGTCTATAAATATAGCTCAGTGATAGAATGCTTAGTATGTACAAGGTTCGGGGTTCAATGCCCAGCATCATTCCCCTCCCCTAAATTGAATGACAGAAATTACATGAATACACTTTTTCTTATAATTCATAAGAAAGATATGCACTAATTTGAAAACTAGTCCTTTAACTTGCCAAAGTTTCATGGGTGCTGTTGGAGAATTCAAGACTTTTGTGTCAGAAAAAAAATCTGTTGTGTTTTATGACAAGAGCAACATATGTGTAATATTCATAGTTGTTTCTCTTACTCCAAACCACTTGTAGAGACAGTGCACTGGGCCTCGACAGATACCTGACAGGCAATAAATAACACAGTAGAAATTCCTGAGCTCAAGGAGCAAGAAGATTTTGTAAAGAGATACCATCTAATCTGCCCAAACTCTACCCAAGAAGAAGACATCTCTAGTTTAAAGAACACATGTGCCCTCTACCTGGGAGGGAGATGTTATTGTGGATTTACAAGGCAGATTATTTCACTGATATGTGTGAGAGGCAGTTTAGAAAGAGGCTATCAGTGTTTTTGATCAAATTGTGGAGAGAAATGCAAAAGGCTTAATGAGAATTTTTCCTAAATTCTATCATCTTTTCACACTCCGTCTAAATCATGATACATGTGTGTATAAACATAGATTATCTTAACACTTAGGATGACTCTTTGCCTAATCAATAACACTATCAGTAAGCTTATAAATTACAAGGATAATCCTAGTGATGAAGTGCTTCAGGTCATGTAGATATGTTAGCATAGTTATTATAGAAATGTGATTTCAAAATGCCTAGCTATAGGGTGTCATTAATAATTTTCTAAAAATGCTTCTGCTATTGGTAGAATAGGTTTAAAATCAAATAGAGCTTGTTCTTTTGAAATACCCAGATGAAATTTAGATTGAAAAAATTTAAAGAAACAATATTTTTAAACAATTGTCAAAAATCATCTGCTAAGATCAGTATTCAAAAATAATACCTCATTTATTCTTTTCTAGCATTTAGAAAGTATTGATCTTATATTTCACTCTTTCATTTTGAGTTAGCTTTTATATTTGACATATGTAGATTTGGTGTATATTGGTCCGTTGTCACTTCTTTTTTTTATTGTCCATAATGAGTTACATTGTTTAGTGGGCCAACAAGGAGTTGTTATCCCCAATTCCTCATTGCCCCCCTTCCCATCCCCAGTCAGCTGGATATCCTCCTCTGTGGGCTATCAGTATCAATCTTTGTGGTAGGGGACCATGGATAGCCTAGTCTTCAGCCGGGTTCTTCTGACCCAAGTGTGTTATTACTGAGGGGTGCCATGCCTGTGATATTCTCGCCCACCACGGCTCTCACAATCTTTCCACCCCCTCTTCCGCTCAGTTCCCTGAGTCATGGTGGGTGAGTATTAAGGATGCTTTAATTCTTAATATGTGGGCATTCAACTTTCCAACACTTTATTTTAGACACTGTCTTTTTCCCATTGTGTGATCACTGTTCTTTCCCATGTGTCTTCACTGTATGCCAATCAATCATACTTAAAAACTGATTGAGGTATTCAACTTACTCTTGTGTTCTTTCTTCTAGCCCATTGGTCCATGTTTCCGTTTTTCTGTCAATGTCTTATTTCTTTCACGTTTTAGTAGTGTTTCAGAACAAGTGAGTAGTAAGATATTTTCAACTTTATTAACTTTGCTCAAGATTTCTGGGACTATTTGGAGCAAGACAGAGATCAACTGAATTGTTGAAGAGTGAACAAATAAGTGATGTTTTTCCTAGTTTAAACTTATCTTTAAAATAAATATTTTGGCAAAAAGACATTTAGTTGAAGACTCAAATTATGTTTCTTTTATTATAAGCCTTTTCAAATTAGTGTGGGCCTATAATTTGTCAGCCAAGACAAATACTTCTAAGAAGTTAAAAGGAAAGTATTATTATTTTATGTCAGGTGTAAATTAAGATAATATTAAATGAGAAATACCTTTCTCTGACCATCACTATGTTGTTGATGTATCAACAGTTACATCATTTAATTTGACTCTATACTATGATAGAGGTTTAGCAATTCTCAGCAATTTGTAAGTGGAGAATTGTAGCTAAGGGTTACAAGGTGCTTTCAAGATTTGAATAGGGAGAAATCACATCATGAATTCAGGCTGGCTAACCTATGAGTATTTTTAGAAATGATACAGTATTATTTTAAGGCATATGTGGTTTTATCATCAGTCAACCTCACTACTCAGCCAGCCATGCATTTAATTTGAGACAGATGAGCCCCTGAACAAAGTACTAATGATGTCATTCTGATGACAAAGGCTATTTGGAGAATACAATTACAATTAATATAAATTTGGGTGCTTAAATTTGCTCATTTTTTGTACAATCCTGGAAATTACAAAGATGGCACCAAACTGGGGAGCCAAGATGAGCTGGAATGATTAATGTTGGATTCTTAGACTTCACTGTTTCATCAGATTCTGAAATATGGTTCTTATGACTTAGGCTTACCAGCTAAACCACATTTTAACAGGAAATGTAGAAAACTTTGTGCAAGCTGAATGAATATCACCCTTGGGGAAAATAAAAGTGAAATGTGTTTGAAATCAATGATCAGCTTTCTGCTCCCTTGATTATGCTGATTTACACCTTAACCTCTGACATTAGAGCCCATAAAACAAGGAGAGGATCTTACAAACCTGAGTCAGCAAAAGGAATATTTAGCATATCTGTCTCCATGATCATTAAGGAAGCATCTAAAGATTTATTGTTTCTTTCAGCCTTACACACTTGAGAAGAAATTGTAACAGAGCCCAGTCCAGATGGGCTAATGTTCTCTCATGAAAATATCATCATAGGTACATATGGGAAAACAAACCAAAAAAAAAAAAAAAAAGCTCAACTCATAATAAAATCTTTCTACCAGGGGATAACAGACAAGAAGAAAATTCTTCTTTATGATCTCAAAGTAAAGTCTGTTGGAATTAGGTCTATTAGGGGCATATGTTCCTTCACTGTTTGCCAAGGAAAATGGGTTGTGACTAAGCAGTCTGATGTCTACAATGTCAAATATCATGATATTTAGGCAAGAAAAGGAAAAGCAACGAGTTCCTTGTCCTTCTACAGAAGGCCAAGCTATTCTGATTTACATCTGTTCATCTTCGTAGATGTTAGATGGAAATCTGTGATGGATAATCCATATTATCAGTTTGACTGAATTTAAAATCACCATGGTAAAATACTTCTGGGTGTGTCTCTGAGAATGTTTTCAGGAAGGTTTAACTGAGGAGAGAAGAATCTTTATGAATATGGATAGTATTGAGTAAGAAAAGGTAAGATGAGTAACAACCTTCTTCTCTCTCTGCTTCCTGACTTCAGCGGCAACGGCAACTGACCGTTCCATTTTCTGTATGCTCTCTCTGCCATGGTAGACTGTATACCCTCAAACTGTGATGCACCATGAAATCAACCTTCTCTAAGTTGCTTCTCTCAGGTATTTTATTATAGCAACAATCAATGTAAGTAATATAGAATCTAAGTTTGTAATATGATGGTCAAAATATTAGGAAAGGCTGGGCGTGGTGGGGCACACCTTTAATCCCAGCACTCGGGAGGCAGAGGTAGGAGGATTGCCATGAGTTCAAGGCCACCCTGAGACTACAGAGTGAATTCCAGGTCAGCCTGGGCTAGAGTGAGACCCCATCTCGAAAAATCAAAAAATCAAAAAAAAAAAAAGAAAAATATTAGGAAAGATGAAAAATCATTAATCTTGCAAGTTGATCCCATAAACTATCACTTCATACAGACATACTTGTTAGGTCAGATGCATGTGCAGCCATGGAAGCAGCATGTCAAGACTGCTGGAAATACAGATGGAACTGGGACTTATCCAGGAAATGTCTATTACTTTTATCCTAAAAGCCAGGCACAGAAGTTTCAAATTTCTTGTTAGTCCACTAATAAGACTGAATTTGATGACTATCATTTCAATATTACCATTAAATGTTGCATTTAAAATAGACGTTTTATGTCTCTTCATTCAATAAAAAATTTCTGAATAACAGAGAGAGCATTCAGATACAAAGGTGGTTTTGACAGTCTCTACATTAGAGGCAGTGATATGTTTAGATGAAAAAGTTATCAATTTTGTTTATTAGGTGATATTATAATGCTCTGCATAGGACTGAGGAAAGAAACATGAGTAACTACTCATGTGAGATGATGTTTAGCATTATTGAGAAGGTAATATTGACACATTTGAATTAAAATGTGGAAATTGAATTGAGGAAGGGAATGAAAGGAGGAAGAGGGAGGGAGGGAGGGAGAGAGAGAATGTTTGGGAATGATTTCTAATAAACTGACTTAAGCAAGTGGCAGACTGTTATATTTGTAAGCGATACTATGTCCAGCAGGCTAGAGGTTAGAAAATATTGATGTTACAAAATAAAGTTGAAAAACAGTTCCTTTCATTTTGAGAAAACCTATTCTGTTCTCCTCAAACAGCCAATGGGATTGATAATTAGAGGCCTGTTCCTACTATGGTAGTAATATAATACACTTTTAATTAAAGTCAATTAATTGTCAATGTTGATTACATGTTGAAAGTACATTGATAGTATTCCATTTTGTGAGTTAGTGATATGCCAATTATTGTTTAGAGAAACAACTGTTCCCCATCATCTAACAAAGTGGATACATAAAATGAGCCAATCCACAGTCACACAATGGTAAAGAAAGCAACAGGATATATCCTGGTCCTTTTTGGTTAGTAATGAATATTTGGAAAAGTGTGCAACCAAGGTCGCTCAAAAGTGCCATGTGATCAAATAGTTCAAGGTCAAAAATATCCCTGTTAGAGTTCTTGTTAGACAATGAGCTGTCACAGGTTTAGCTTGGGTATTATACTGAACACTATTCACTAAGCTACAGAAACAGGAGGCAGGTAGATGTGGGCTGGAGGTACTTCAGTTACACTTTCATTTAGAAATATACAAATATTATGAATCATGAGAGATATAGGCAGAACTAATAAGCCATTCAATTAATGAATTTAGACAGAAGGAGCTGCCAGAGGATAAAAGTAAATAAAAATTAAATAGCTACTTTAAGGAAAGTAAATCTTAAGCCCTGGGAATGACTAGAGAAATGTGACAATAGACAAGAAAACCCATTCTTCCCTGTGCCCCTAACTTGTGCTTGGATTTTGCACGAGTTGACTGAACTAGAGGAGTGATGTTTTGATTCAGGTATCTCCCATAATTTTGGTCCCCAGCTGATGGCAATTTTGAAATTGGAACCTTGTTGGAGGTGTTGTTGGGGCCAGGCTCATGGATATTATAGCCAATTTCCTCAGTGTTTGGCACACTTTACTGTCACTGTTTGTCACCTGCTGAGGTGATGTCCACCTGATCATGCCATCATTTTCCCAGCCATCATGTAACTTCCCCTCTAGTCTGTAAACCAAAGTAAACCCATTTCTCCACAAGCTGCTTTTGATCAGGTTCTTTTTGCCAGCAGCAGAAGCTAACTGCAACAACAGACTACATAATGAGTGAGATTACAGCCCATTAGCAGAGACACTGGGGAAGTAAATGTCTTGTGCAACCTAATGACTAAAAGAATGGTTAAGCCAGGTGTGGTTGAAAACACTGTAATCCCACCTCTCCTGATGCTGAGGCAGGAGGGTTATCTATACGAGATCAACCTGTGCTACATAAGATCCCCCTTCCCCAACTAAAAAAATACATTTTATTATTGTAATATATGGAGTTAAAGAATTCATAGTATCTTAAATTTCCACACTGTACTTTTTGAAACCTGTGAATGGGTATCTATAAATAATAAAGGAACTTTGCAGGAGTTAAAGTTTCCTCAAATTATAGACTACCCATGATTAAATGGGTTACTATGGGTTCATTACTGTATTGAGAGATGTATGTGAAAGATGTCTATTCGAGTTCTGGTAAGTGGTCAAAGGGTAGAGCATGAGAGGGGCTGATTTGAAGTGTATGGATCACCTTTGTTGTGTCTGAAGAGAGCCAAGTGACAGCCTCTAAAATCTCCCAAGTGGTGGCCTCTAAAAGCTGAGGCTAGCTCTTACCTAGGAATGATAAAAGGCAGCAACATACTGAGTCCTATAACTTCCAAGGACAAAATTCTTCCAACAACTCAATTGAGCAGGTAAGTGGATTTTCTTCTAGATGGAAGGTCTCCCTTCTAGACTTTGAATTTAGCCAATGGTCCTGTGCTAGAGTTGTGAATTAATATATGCAGACAGTTTTAAACTTTTAAATTTCTGATGATCTGTTCCAGCAGTAATAGAATGCTAATCTGTTTCCTCTTACTTTATTTCTGTGAATAGTTTTTAAAGCATATGAGACTCTGAATGACAGACATAAGAAAATATTTAAAAATATTTACTAAATTGATAAAATTTGGCATGCATTCTGCTCCTATTTAGTTCATATTATATCTGAAAAGCAAAATGTGTGCTAATACAAAATTTTCCGAGATGACTGCATTCTGTGCTATAGCAGAAATGTTAATTAAATAAAAGGATGCATAATTATGCTTGTTCAAACAATTTAAAGGATGAGACAAACTATAATGTTGATAACCAGGATGGCATAATGCTTTATCATGTCTCACAAACTCTGAGAGAGATGAAGTAGTGAAACCAGTTCAATTTTCTAGCAATAATAACCTTTTTCTTTCACCCCCAGGGTTCTTGGGCCAATTCACTTAACTGGAGATGGAAATGAACTTCTGGTCCTTAGATTCTTAGACCTACGCTACTGAAGTCATTTCCTGCATATAATATGCTGGCCATTCGTTCCTTTTCTCCATTTCTGTAGTTTATATTATTTATATCATACTTGTACAAAATAGAAAAGACTGGTTACTTCTTATTAGGAAAATAAATCACTGCTGAGAAGAAGTTGGTGTGCAGAATATTTGGTTCATTTCTGTCCATTTGTCTGGAATTATATTATGAAACTGAACTGCATGTAGGCAGGTTAGTTGAAGTTGGTTTTCATCTTAACTTTAATGAGACAAGAAAAGGCACCAAATGGTCATATTTAAGGTTCTGGGTGTTTTCACTACAGGATATTATGTCAGCATGATTTAGTTTTCACTTTCTTTTTAAAACCTCTCAGAATTTCATCACCATTTCAAAAGAATGTGTTATTCTGTAGTTTATAGAAACAATGGCCCTAATCTATTTTTTTATAAATTTTATTTTCCTTGTTTTTCTGTTTTTCTGTACTTCTTGGATTTGGAGATTTATTTTTTAGACTGGAAAAGGTAGCTATGAATTTTGTCCCATGTTTTATATTTAGTTTGTGTAAATTCATAAACCTAAATACTTTAAATAAAAGGGTGAATATTATTTGATGTAACTAGGACAAAGGTAAATGAAACTCTGGCATTTCAAAGTATTCATAGAAATATTATCTTTTAGTCTGTTCATGATTTCCTTAACCATATAAAACATAATGTTATTGTGTCCTTTCAGATTGTTTTCTATGAATAACTTATTGAATGATAATTTACATAAAACTTTATGTTTTCTGAGGACATAAGAAAGATTTAGTAGGTGCCACCTCTCTCAAAATATTTTGTCATCAGTTTCAAATGAAGAGTGGTAGGTAGATGGTTACATTTTAGGTTTTATTTTATTTAAAAATAATAGAGATGTGTATAGTTGGGTACTTTATGGTTTTCAATGGAAGGCAGAAGAAATTGAATAAGATCAATCTAAGAAACCAATACATTTTTAAGCAAAATTACTGACTTGATCCCACTCTAACCTGGTAACACCTAGCAGACCAACACCATAGTGCATATCTCAGGACATTGAGAGCTGGCAATGAACATCACTCTTATGTGGTTTATTTAGGTCACAGTTTCAAATCTTTGGAGCCTTGTATTTTGCATAAATATAACATCACATCATAGTGTGAGATTCTGTTTGCATGAAACCCATGGTTTCTCAAGCTGCCCTGTCCACAGAAAGATCAAGATCAGGTTAGCATACTTACAAGCTCTTCTTCTCCTCATTACTTTAGGTTAGTTCATTTAGGTGAAATGCTATTTTTGTGGAATTCTGATCATTGTATTTGGGATCAGCCTATATTTCAAAGAACAAATAATTCCCAAATGTCTAGATTCGTTTTTAAATGCTAAATATGCATTCACTTCAAAGGCATATAAAATAAAAATATTCTTCAGTTCAAAGAATGGATGGTTTGTTCTAATTCTGTAGTGAAAGTATATCAATAAGACACATGCAAATGAAGTATGATATGAAAACACTGAATACATATAGAATAACCTCTCCTAATTTGTTAGCTTTGTGTGGGGAGTCTTGCTTCTTAGCTCAGATTACTTCAAATGTATAGCTCTCCTGTTCTGACCTCAGAATGCTGGAATTACAAATATCTCTCACCACGTCTCCCTGCATATGGCCTTTAAATATAAAGGCATGTAGTTCAAAGACTTTGAGTATGATACTATGAAGGATGATGCAATAGGTTTCGTTGTCAACTTGATATTTTTAATTATCTTGGGTGGGTCTCTGAAGATGTTTACAGAAAGGCAACCTCTCAGTAGGGGGCAGGATGTAAAGAAGCTCAGAGAAGCAAGAAATGAACATCCTTTCCCTGGAAAGCAGTGCAGGAAGGAAATTCCAAAGACTGGGGAAGCCATTAAGTGTGGGATAACGTTGCAAGACCTCACACTAAGGCTACATAAAGTGAAAGGAAATTTCTCTCCCTCAGTCCCCCTGCCTGTTTGCTGTTCTGTGAGTGTGGTGTTGGGGATGGGGTTTCTCTCTCTTCTTGGGCCTGTGAAAGGGGGACAGCCTCTTTCACTATTATAGAAGTTCCCCTGGATCTGTAGCTTCAAATAAATCCTTTCCTCCCATAAACTGTGCCTTGTTTAGAGATTCATCACAGTGGTGTGTGGCTGACTACAACAGATGACAAGTCCCACAACACTCCCTTTACAAGCTCATGGCTCATGAAAGCAGGCACTATTATTTGCATTCCATGCCTGAAGGCCTGAGAACCAGAGAAGTCAATGCTATGAGTAGTCCAAGGGTATGAACGATGTCCCAGTTTCCTAGTGAGGAAGTGGAACACCTGAGTTCCTGTTTCCTGTCTTTCATTCTGCTTAGGCCCTCTGCAGTTTTGATTATGCTGACCCTCCTGGTTGAAGGAAGTCTGTTTTAAGGAGTCCACTAATTCAAATGATAATGCTACTTGCCACACTGGCTTTCATACCTGTATCTTAAAGTCATGTTTAATCTGGACAACAATTGTCAGAGTCAAATTTAAATGCAAAATTAAACATCACAATTGGTAATGTCCATAGACCTGCAAATTACATTTATTTTATAAGTCACGATTATTGTTTATGTAAAAGAATACTTGATCTTACTAGTATTATGACTGTAAATGAGTAACTACATTAAGGTATGAGACTTCATACAAAATGTGTAGCTACCATAAATTCGTGCACTAATTACCTCCCCTTTTGTTACCTTATCAAAGAAACATAGGCTGAGTGTGTTATAGCAAAACTTCTATATTTCTGAAGGCTAGACATTTAAGTGAAATTGTTGGCGAGACCTTACTGTCTCTTAATCAAAGGAGAGTTATCTCCTCAACTCTTCTGCTTCTGGTGGTAACACACTTTAGCACTCATTGGCTGATGCATACATCACTCTAATCTAAAACCTCCCTTGCCATGGAGTATTCTCCCTTGGTGTTACCCATTCCGTTCAATGTGTTCTCATTTTAATTTGATGGAATCCTTAATATTCTCATCTTTACCTAAGTCCACATGCATTCCCTTGTACTATGGATAAAGACTAACATATCTGTATGATGAAAATATACAAATCATCTCATAAATACTTTGCTAAATATTATTTCTAAGTTATTTAAGGGTCAGTATTGGGGAATGGCAATGAGTTATAAAGTATCTACAATGAATGGAAATTACTGCAAACATTAAGTTAGGTATTTGTAAATTAATTTAAAAGTTATATTTTGAATAGAAATGTTTACATAAATTAATGATTTACAAAGAATATGCAAATGTTTTTACTGTGAGCATATAAATTAAACTGTATTATCAATTAATCTGTATTATCAATTAATTGCATATTTTTAAAATTCCATTCTTCCCAAAGAAACAACTAGAAGTATCTCATGATGCCATGTTCCCATCTGAAGTAAGGATGATCATTTAACCTTGTTTATTTTGAAATGCTAATGAGGGAATTATTGTTTACCATCCAGATTCTCCCCTTTTAAACAGAAACTATATTCAGGAAGGTTATTTGCTAAAACTCCCCATAATCCTATCTGAAATAAATTTTCAAACCCTAGAGTATAATGGAAATGCCTACCTGTAAATTTTGAAACAAATAACTCTTTGGGTTTTTTTTTATTATTTGGAAAATAAGACCTATTTTAAGTCTTCTAAGTTCTTCCTACAAACTTGGCTTTGCCTAATATTTTTGGAAAATCAGCCCCATGACTTGAATTACCATGTAATTTCCAGATCTAAGAGAGGCAAAATCTATCATTTTTTTGGAAATGTGCTTTATTATTTTCCCAAATGTAGACAGTTTCAATAAAAGGAAAGCAATAGAGCGAGATAATTTAAGGGGGTTAATAATTTTCCAAGTGCCTGAGGCCAAATTATAATCAAGTTTTCATATATTTAGTTAATTAACACTTGGAAATAGGCTTAATTTATGTGGAATTTAGAGTGCTCTTAATAGGTTAGACACATGTAATTGCCTTTAGTATCTATAATCATCTCAATGCATAATTTGCAGGGATCAGGATGAAGAAAAATGATCTGGAAAGGCACTAAGATTCAAAAAGTCTTTACAAAATGCTCATTCCAATGTTCAAGTCTCTTGAAGGGTACTCCAGCCTGTTCCATCATAGTTAAGAAGCTTATAGATATTTATCAACAAGACAAAAAATGCTTGCTACATTTCGTTGATGTCAACATGATATTAAGTAGCAGTTATCTACCTGCTACTTACAAAAAGCATTGTAACAATAAAATAAATTGTTTTTCATACAAGTTTAGCAAGGTCATATTGAGTTCAATAAACTGTGGAGAAAAAAACAGCTTAGTCCTTGCTTTGTGAAAGTCTACATGTCTTTGCTAAGAAAAGGCTTACTTAACAATAAAGAAAATGTGTGTGAAGAATGTGTGTTAACCATGACTCAGGGAACTGAGCGAAAGAGGGGTCGGGAAGATTGTAAGAGAGTCGGGGAGAATATCCAGAGGCATCATCCCCCTCAGCAACAATGCACAAAGCAGGTGGGTGAAGAAAGAAAAACCTGGCTACATCAGGTGCAGTTCATAACCCCCTAACCTATGGACAGATCCAGTATGCACACCAAGGAAGAACCTCAGTGGGTAGGGGACAGAGAGGAGGGAAACGGGGACATCTTCACAAGAGTTGTTCATACAATGTATATATACATATATATATACTTATTCATAATAAAGATAATAATTAAAAAAGAATGTGTGTTAAGACAAGGAGGTAATGTGAAGAAAAATGACTATAAGAAAACATTTAATATTATAATTACTGTAGGAGGCAGGTACTCTTAATGCTGCCTCTCATCTCCAGTTTTTCTATCAGAAGTGTTGAGCCAAATTGAGAGATGCTTTCATAGAATCTAAGTGGGTTGAATTCTAGAAAGCTGCACCACTTTCTAATATATTCCATTTGCTTGATTTGCTCATTCCAGTGAGTAAAATCCTCTTGTTTCTGTCACATTTTTAAGTCTTCTCTCGTTATTACATGTCCATAAGGACCATTAAACCCTTGAAGAACTGTCTAGCCTGTTAGTGACCTCTTGTGTTAATCATATCAGAGTGAGATTCTTCAGGAAATTAAGGATGTTCTGTTATGTTTGTGTTCAGAAGTTATTTTTCTTCCTCAAGCAAGTAGTCTACAGTTCACATTCATCTATTAGGATTCCTCTTCACCTCCCTATATTCGTAGTCTCCTTTTCTCCAAGGTTAGTCTTGTGTCAAATAGAAATTTAAATGAGATGTTCTGTTACTTCATTTTAGTGTGCAAAAAGAAAAAAAGAAGAAGAATGAGCTGGAAAGATTGCCTGCAAAGGCTGATGACCCAGGTTCAATTCCCCAGGAACCACATAAAGCCAGATGCACATGGTAGTGCCTTTGGAGTTGGTTTGTAGTGGCTAGAGGCCCTGATGCACCTCTCCCTGTCCTTTCTCTCTCTCTCTCTCTCTCTCTCTCTCTCTCTCTCTCTCGTTCTCTCTCTTCTTTCTCTCTCTCATTGCAAAGAAATAAAAAATATTTATTAAAAAAAGAGAAGAAAAAGGTCAGATAAGCAAATACTTGGTTTTCAGGCAGGATTTTCTACACTTCCAAATCTTTCTACATGAAAAGTTCTGGGGGGGGATACAGTTTTCAGATTAAAGGTGGTTGAGGTTTAATTTTCAGTCATTTGAAGGATCTTTATGTAACTGAGATAAGTCTTGAGCATATTGGAGAGGATTCTAGCTGAGATCACAATGCAAGGCCTCAGTGCTTACTGCTAAAGTTCTCTGTCCACATGTCACTTCCCCTTGGCATGCTGCCACTATTTTTATTATCTCTGACCTTGATCCACAGTGATCTAGAAACTTCTGTTCTCTTCTCTAATGGTCATACACTGGGCTGGCCTGTCTATATTCTCTGTCACTATTCTTTTGCTATTAATATTTTCTCTACTACCCTACTTCAAGAGAATTTTTTCTTGGTGAGATCCAGGAAACTGATTCCTTGAATACTGGGAGAGGTGTCCCACTATTGTTCAAATTGTACTGTGCTTCTATCATCTTGGTTTGAAAATACTGGCTTGTAAAGTGTAAGTGCCATTGAAGGGATGGTCACAATGATAACTGTAAAACGTATGGGTTTCCAAAGGCATGTATTTATATCTGGTCAATAGTTCATGACAGTAACTCAGTGCCTGCCATTGAGGTATGACTTCCACCTCTGTCTCTCCATTATGCCCTTACAAATCTCTCAGTGAAACACTTCTAACTTTAAGACACAAGCTTTACAAACATTGGGATATCTCATGGAAGACCTGGAATAATGGACTCAAAATATGTTGGGTAGCAATTGATGGTATGTTAAATACAAAACACATAATCCATTGGAAAAAATGCTTAACCATATGAAATGTCTGAGTTTAAGTTAAAAAGGCCAAAGGATTTTCATTTTGAGCTACACTTTGGTGAATACAGCACATATGGAAATATAGCTCATTGGTTTGCATAGCACATTGTTCCAACAGTGATTCCTCTTCTTATGTGTTTGGAAGCTAATGTTTTTGGAGATCTTTTCAGAAGAGAGGCAAATATTTATAAGATGAAATCTTGAAAATTACTTTGTAAACTAGTAAATATAATATATGCATTTAAATCACAATGACACCTCAGGAAGAAATTTAACTGCATAATTGATAAGAAGACAGGCTAGTCTAAAAAAACCCAGAAATATTTAGAGGAAAAATTAGGATTAGAGATTAGAAAACACAGGTACAAAATAAAATGAACAGCAACTGTTAGGAGTGTGTGTGTCTGTTGGTAGCACAGTGGGAAAAACTAAGAGATGTCAAGACTATATTTTAAATAACCTCCCCCACAAAAAAAAAACCTTTGATCTGAACAAAGGTAAAGGGATTTTTTATTAATAAGTAGAAACTCTTTATATACAAGTCTTGTTTTGGCACCCCCATTTCCCTCCTTCCTACCCCTATTCCACTGAGGTCTGTCCTCAATAGGATTGCCAGAATGGGATGGAGGGCTATGAGTTGTGCAAGCAACAGACAATTTTTTTGGGGGGGGGGTGGAGTGGAACAAAGCCTCTGGATAGTCCTCCTACCATAGATCTTACAATCTTTCTGCCCACTCTTCCACAAAATTTCCCTGAGCCATAGTGGGTGAGTTTTAAGTCTGTTTTAGTGTTGAGCTCTTAAGAGTCTCTGAGTTTTTACTTTGGACTGCTTTGAGTATCCTTGAAGTGAGTGTGCCTCCATTACCCTTGTAGGTTATAGGGCTTGCTGTGGAAGTAGCCTTCATGCTGATTTCTCTACTTTCTCTCTGATTTCACCTGGTCCCTAGATATTGTGTTAGGGGTGGTTCATCTTCCGCCCGGGAGTCAGCTATCATTTCTGGGCTTGATAGAATTGGGTTGTCCATGGTTCTTGCTGCCTTCTGAAAAATACAAACAGATTCTCAAATGGAGAGGTGAGATAAGCATAGGTTAAATGGAACAAGCATTGTTAATTTGGCAAGATTTTAATGGGTGTAGCCCTCTTTAGGCCTATTGTTAATGGTGGTTTCCTCTTGGAGTCCAGATTCTTGGTCACCATAGACGTTTGCCTTTGATCCCAGTTCCAGCTAAGGGTTCCTTGCCATTGAGCGATCTCTTAGCCAATCAAAAAGCCTCTGATTACTCACCTAGGATAAGTGCCACTGTTGTAAAGGAGAGTACTTCTTCCCATGCTGGTCTCTGTAGTACAGCATTGTCCCCTGCTTTCTCACACCATCATTGTTCAGTTTCTCCTGGCAGCTCTTGCAGCACCTTCCAGCACTATACTGGCTTGTCATCCGGGTATTGGCTTCTAGAAGGATAATTTTTGAGCTATAAGATCAAGTTAGTGTTAAGTATAGATAAATTTAAGTTAAATATGTGAAAACTAGAGATTTAATCTCTCACATACCTAATATATATGTCATCTCTCATACATGCATAATTTATTACTTGAAAATAAGTAAAATGCAGAATTCTTTGGACCATTTATGTATATATATACATATATATATATATATGTATATATATATACGTATATATATATATATATATATATATATATAGAGAGAGAGAGAGAGAGAGAGAGAGAGAGAGAGAGACAGCCAGACAGACAGACAGAGACAGAGACAGAGAGAAAGAAAGAAATATCAAGAGAGGAGAATTCGTATATCATGTATAGTGAATTTATATACCTATATTATTCAAAATTTATATGCATATAAATAGATATATTAAAATTATATAACTTATACTTTAATATGCATATATTATAAATGGCTGCAAAGTGAAACTAATTAAAATTTTCAAATAGAACTTTGGGAAGTAACTGTCCTTTTTCTGTTCACTCTACCTAATCCAATTAGTAAGGCACATAGGGATACCAGTGTGTGTAATCCTTTTTAAATATGGAATTATTTATTTGTAAGGGATTTGTTTTGACATCAGTTTTTATTTTTTGGAAATATTTTATTAGGATCAGTACTGAATTAAAACAATAAATTTTAAAGAAAAAGGCACTATTATTACAACATATTAGGAAGCACATTAAATGGCAAAGCATGAATAATAATTTTAGCTTGAATCTTAACTTTAAATATTTCTTTAAAAAATAGATTGCCTTATTATTCCTTTATCTGTCTACTGAAGTATCCACAGAATCCTTCTCCCCCAGTATGACAAATAAAATGTGTAACTGGAACATTCTATAAACTAATAGGGTTATCTTTCTATGAAGAGGCCCAGGGCTTTGACCCTCAGAATAAGGTTTGCTGGAGTTAACAGACAATAGACAGAAGAGGAAAAAAGGCAAAGAGACATATTAATTATCAGAGCAATAGGAAAAATCACCAGGGTGTAATTCCCAAATGGGAATAAAGAATGACTGGAAATAGTAAGTCCTGGGGGAACTCAATGTTGTCCCGGATACACAAAATAGATGATGGATTGATTTGGCTTGGATTGAAAAAGAGCAGGATTGTAAAATGGAAGTATGCAGTTTTCACACTTGTCTATCTTCCTTCAAAAGCTGAGTTTAGTCTTTTC